>JBCNYG010000006.1:18506894-18520919 GCA_039654305.1 Porochilus rendahli | reverse complement strand
TCCAAATCACCCCTAGGTGTGAGTGTGAGTGCGAATGGTTGTGTGACTGATGGCCCTGCGATGGCCTGGCGAGCTGTTCAGGGTGTTCCCCGCCCTCGCTCAGTCGGCTGAGATGGGGGCCAGCCTTCCCGCGACCCTAATTAGGAATAAGTGGTTCAGAAAATGAATGAATGAAGCTCCAGAAACATTCAAAACCAAAAACTGACATATAATTTTTTTTGTGTGTGTAACCTGCATAAATGTTTGTGGGGCCAGTGGAGTGTAGTGGTAAAGGTACTAGGCTTATGATTGAGTGATTATTGGTTCGAAACTTCATTAGACCCCCACCGTGCTAAGACTACTGGGCAAGGTCTTAACAACAAGTGTGCCTCTGTCCACCCAGCAGTATTGAAACGTCCTCGCCAAGCCAGGTACTCAATCCCAGGACCTTCTGCTGTGAGGCGGAAGTGCCAACCACAACGCCACCTTCCACTAACCACTACACCCTCTATTTGCCATCTGTTCTGCAAAATCAAATGTAGAGGGAATTCTGACAGGATTAACTTTTCTGGTTCTTTTCCTGTTTTCATTTCATCAGTGGAATCTGACATGATGTGCCATAAATGGAACTGAATTTGGCTTACGGTTTACTTAGTTATATGTGTTTTGTCTGGTGGGTAGGTTAACATTTGAACTAATTGAAACCATTACTACTAACACGTGATCCCATACAAGTCATACTTTTGTGTTTCAAAAAATATCAGTTTCATACTATTACGGTTAATATTACTATTGTCTTGTGTCTTTGCAGTCACATGCTGCCTGATCGTCTCTCTAAAGGAGAGGAAGTAAGAATAAACATTTATTAACTTTATTATATGCAGTCGTTGTCCTTCCTTGTCAGTAATTATTCTTCTGCCTTTCGGATTGATATAAATCAGTGTTTGTTTATCTGTTCTCTGGCAGATTTTCTTTTTTTGCTTCAATTTTTTGAAGCACATTGTGTCTGAGAGTTTTGCAGTCGTTAGGAAGCCGAGGTAAGTTTTAAATCTTTTGCTATGTAAGTAATTAAAATAAATAAATAATAACAAAAGTAATGATATACATTATCAGGTTAATGAGATTTATATTTTGTGTCCCTAAGAAGTAATGTCCCTTTTGTTGTTACTCCTTGTAATAATTAAGATTAAAATAAGTTAAATAAGATAATTTTGACATAACTGTGATATGTTGTAAGTCCTAAACCTTAAAAATCTTGTTAGCTCTAACATGTAAATTCTCATTACTGCGATAGCACAAAAACTATTAAGCAGATTTCTTTCTAATTTTGCATGCAAGTAGCCTGCATCTCTAAGGTGTGCTGAAAAGCTTTTGGTGACATTCTGTACATTTATAAAAAAAAAAATTGTAAAACTTTCCGTATTATGATGATTCTTGCAAAAACTGCTCTTGGGAAGTGACTCAAATCAATGTTTTATTCCTTGAACAAATATATTATACATGTAACACGGTATGTACCAGTAAGAGCTGCACTCCTGTGTCCATTTGGATAAATGCTATTTTTAGTTTATAAAAAATTGTTTAGTATTTTTAGTTAACTTTTCTTATGTTCCCATGTAGTATATACACTGAAATATGTATTCACCTCAGGCTTGGTGGATGTCGATGAATAGTTCCCTTAGTAATAACTGTTATATAAACAGTATTCACGTAACTATCTTCAAGCGTGGTTGAAAAGTCGTTACATTTTCTACTCAGTTATAGCTTTAAACAGTTTGGAATGTGCAGATGCTGTTGACTTTTCTCTTCTCATTGAAGCAAACTTTTTTTTTTTAAACAAAGTAGATCAAACTGCAGCAAAGTTGAGCAAAATATTTTTAACTCTGCCTTTTGTTCATTTCTTTAGTTCTTTCTCAGGTATTGGACCATACTGTTGAATGTTTTATTTATTTATTTATTTTTAAAATATTGACTCAAGTAACGCAACAGCTGCATAAATTAGTGCATACTTTATATAACTGTGTATACGAGGGGAAACTTGGTACAGTATGTGTATATGATGACAGTACTGGGAATAGAGTTTGTATTCATGCAGCAGAAGCAAAGTTTTGATTTGAACCTAAATCACAGCTCGTTCTGATGGTTCAAATGTCACGGCATGGTTGTCATGACCACTTCATGAATCAGATGCAGACCTGTTTCTACATCATTCAGATGTATGCACTGTGATCTGTGCTTTTTTTTAATGCAATTGTGATGAAAAAGACCGGGCAGTGTTTTTGTGGTAATATTTCTGCTTTGCTCCAATCCCTGAGAATATAGCTTGCTTTAATTTCTCCTTTGTGTCAATCACTTTCTGTCTCACAGGAGGAAAAACTCTCAGGTTAAAGACACTGATTTCACAGTGGATGACCTTTGCCAGCTACGTAAGTCTAATTCCTTCAAGTCTAATAATAGCATAGATAAAGGGAGTTGAGCATGCTGTGGGTTTAATTCACTGATATCAAGTTGTTTAAAGTATGTTTTTTTTTTTTCCCCCTTTCAGAGTCCACAGACAGGGGTAGTATGACAAGTTTGAGTAGTGATTTCTCTTTAATCACTGAGGATACTGCTGCTCCCTCCAGTCTGTCTTCTGAGCCTGTGGACCTGCTCTCTAGCGGGTATAAATTAACAAATGTCTGCTTATATTTTGGTTTACTATTTGAACAGTGCTCTAGATTCAAACCCCTAATTTATGTTTTGAAGGACCAAATCTTCCATTAGCAGCAGCTCTGCCTGTTTTTACTTTTGTAATTTTAATTTTAATTTTTATTTCTTTCACAGAAGAAAAGCTATGACCTCGTCTCCTCAGACTGTGCTCTGGAGCCGTTCAGTTCCATTAGAGGAGCGACTACCTCATGTAATTACAGAGGCCAGATCCTCTAGCTCCTCATCCTCCAACCAATCAGAGCAGGGATTTATCCGTACAGGCAGCAGCCCATTGGCTGTGCCAGGGAGAAGGTGAGGAAATGTATTTGAATATGATGGGTGTAACTGTGTAAAAACACTTTAAATTTTATAATTAAGGACTGGGTTGTTTTTGTGATTAATATTTCACAAATGTTTGCAGTGGTACAATAGATAGTTAGATTAACCCACTGACTGTGGAAACATGGATAACGGCTTTTGTTATCAGATTGGGAGCCAGAAAGGTGGAAAGGGAGTATTTCTAGCAAAAGAATGCACAGATTTGCACAGATGCTGATTACGAATTTTGGATCAAATACCTCATTTCTATATATTTGGCTGCAAAAACAAAATTGTGTCTAGTAATATGTCCACTCAGTAGATTTAACTGATTTAGTCTGTCAACAAGTGTAAGCACTGCTCTCGTCCACCAGAGGCCTCCACAACCTCAGGGTTCCATGATTGTGTTGAAAAAGAGCACTGAAATTGATATGTAGCATGGCCTGTCTTTTAAATATATAGTAGCCTGCTCAGGTGGGCAAATAAACAGTGAAATGGTCGATATAGTGATGAGGTTAGTTAGAGTTGGATGTGGGTTTGATCCTGTGCTCAGGTTACTGTCTGTGTAGAGTATTGCATCTTATTCCAGTATCACCATATATAGGGGGGCTGGGTTATTCTAAATTGCCATTTCATGTAAAGGGGCAGGGGTAGGGGGTAGCAATGATCCTGATGGATTTGTGTACCATGCATGGTGTATTTGCCTTGACGTAGATGAAGCAGTTTGACTAAAAAGTCAGGTTGACCAAAAGATTGTGTCTCGAAAATGTTTGCTCATGTATTAAAGCTTTTTGTGTTTTTCAACACTAATGTATGAAAGGCTTCTATCTAAGCTGCTGGCAAAAAAATGTGAAGCCCTTTCACTCTTATTGCCCTGCTAGTGCTAAAACCCTCAGTTCCATCCCCTGCATCCATTCAACCTATGTTTTCTCTCCCCATCCTTATCATCCTTATGTAATTATGTTTCTCTGCTCCATCTTTGATCCATCTGCTGCAATTTCACCCTGATCTCACTCTCTTCTTGTTCTGGTGTTCCTTAGCAATCATGTGAAAATGCTGTAATTGCAAGCGAGGCTTTCTGTGTGTTTCTGTGCCTCTCTTTCTCTCTCTAAGGTCCATGGTGGAGTATGCTCGTTCGGGCTCCTCTATCTCTACAGACTATGGTAGCTGGCAGATTGTCTCAGGCTGTGGGAGCATCCACGATGCAGCTCCTATCGCTTTGGAGTCTCCGCTTCCCTTCAGCTTCCAAGATGAGGGGCCCAGCGGCCGCATGTGAGTCTCACATGCTTCCTCTGTCCTATCCCACCCTCCTTCTCTTGGTCATTCCTCTTTTCCTCCACCATTCCTTTGCTTTCCCCCTTTCTTTTGGCCTAGCAGCACAGGGCTGAGTGAGTGAGAGGGCTGCAGCAATTATAGACCTGTGTGTATGGTCTTTAATGGAAGGTTTGATTCTCTGGTAGCAGTTGTTCAGAAATGGGGTAATAAGGATAGCTTAAAGAGAAACAGGAAGATATGAATGAGCAGTTCTTATCTCTCCGTCTCTCGCTTATTTCTCTCGTTTTTGTCAGAGCTACACTTTGTGCTCAGTCAGGCAGGCAAATTGAATGTATCTCCTCAACAGGGCATGTAGTGTGTGCAAATAACATCCAGCGCTCTCTGTTCACAGGAGATTGCAGGGAGGCCCAGGATGCTTAAGAGATGCTTCCAGTTATTTGTTAATTACCAAATGCAATTTAACTTTTGTTAGCACATTAACAACTCTGTAATAAAACTCTCATGATGGAAATGAGTTTATAATGGAAAAACAAACTCTGCGGTTGTTCTTTCTCCTTTAAGTTCACTTTTCAGTGATGGTGCGTCTCTCCTTTTTTCCCTTTGTAGGTGTGCATTGGTACCCGAGAGGCAGGCACGGCTGGAAGCAGTAAGGGAGTTGTTCTTGGCGGCTTATAGTTCCACAGTGGGGCTGAAGTCTTCCTTTCCAAGTCCATCTGGAGCCATTTCCGGTTTGCTGGAGCAGTTTGCCCGTGGTGTTGGCCTCCGAGGAACCAACACCATTGTCTGAACTCAATAAGTTCTCTTCTGTCCTCTTACCTCAGTTAATTCAAGACCTCGTGCTTGGTAGCAATGAATCACCACGATAATACTTCCTACTTCTGCTGGTCTCCTTAGTCTGACAGTTTATATCAGCTTCATCGCCTTTTAACGTGATTCATGATCCAGTCCATGTTTATGGTAATCCCCCTGAAATCTGTGTTCCAACAATTTCCCAAGCATGGCATTGCTCCTGTTTGTCATCATTTATGGTTTCCAAATAGATCTCCAAAACTCAACTCATCTGCTTCTCCTGTTTGTTTTTCATTGCCCCTTTTATTTTTTTCTTTCTTTTTTCCACACAATGTGCACCCAATTCCGCCAGGACTTAAAGTGCCAAATTTAGACTGTGGGGCGACCTTTTATTTGTCTCTTTCTTTTTAGACCCCAAGAGTTGCCTGTTGAGGCACCTCTATGAAATTTGTGACCCATTACAACAAAGTGGGTATTAAGTCAGAAAGATACATTTTGAGTTATTGCTACCATTTTATTGCTGGAATCCCAAGCTTTAAATACCAAAATTGTCCAACATGTGTTGCTAGTTTTGGAGTAACCAAAACCTTCCAGGGATTTTCAGCCTATTAAGCATTCAACTTTAGAGAAAATCACGTCTAAAGTTTAAGAAAGTATTTAATAATTTCCAACTTAATACCCACTTTGCTGTGATGGGTCACATTTTTACTTTTTTTTTGTTTTTTCAAACTTTTTTAGTACAATTATAGAGAATGGTGTGGTGAAGGAGAGCCTGAACAAAACAAAGGGAAAAAGGTTTCTTTAAGCTCTTTCTATTGATGTAGCTGTATTGCTGCTATATGATTATCATAATGAACAAATTCTTAAAATTTTAATTATTATATGGACCTTAAAGGCTGTGCTTTTTTCAGAGGTGTCCAACATGTGAACATGTTTTATAAATTGTCAATGAATTGAATTGTTTATGATGCCTCTTTTTGTCTTACGATTCACTTAAACACTTGAATATATAAAACATGATATGAACTGCAAGTAACAAGTAAAAGCCTGCAGCATGTGTGAAGCTGGAGTGAGAGGGATGACCAGTTTGTTTTTGAGTGAGAGGAGAAAAAAGGTTATGTTATCAGTATAACAGTGCAGTTTTCAGTTCTCTCATGAAGCTGTTTTAACAGTTCAGTTGGTGTGAATTGGTAACGTATAGTGATGCTCGTGTGTTCAGTTACACTTTAGCAAACCAACAAGACAGTAGGCAGCAGGTCCTCTCAGTGGCCTCATTGAGTTTTTGTTCATGGACAGAACCTTTCACAATAAGTTGAAACACTGTATTTTTGACATTTGTTTGTTTGCCTCATGTTCACTGTTTGGGAATTGAGAACTGCTGGTTAGAATCACATTTATTGTTTGGTTCTTAAATCCATTGAGTCTTAAACAGTTTGCAGTGAGATGACTACATGGCACAAAAGTAGCTTCTATTAATCTGCTATTCCTCTTAGTTTACGTTGTGGCTCTACTTGGCAGTGGAGTGTAACCACCACACCGTACATACTATCATTTGTCACTCTGTTTCAACCGTTTAAACAGTTCTGACAAGTGGTTTTAGTTTTGGTAGGTGAAGTGAGCTTGCTTGGTGGTAATTATTCAGATGATGAAAATGAAAGCACTTGGGATTTATGTTCTTAATGCCAAATGGTTTTGATGGCCTTTTTACCTCAGGACCACCACTTGTTGTGCCTTTCTTTCTGTTAAATCTGAGCTACATTTTCCATTATTTCTACCTGGGCGTTATGGTGTGTGTATATATATGTGTGTGTGTGCGTGTGTTTTTTTTTTTTTTAACATTATTTTTCTCATTTCAGATCTTAACTCGAGCTACATTTAAATACATTTTAGGATGATCATGTGGCAAGTCTGGTCATGGTTTGGTTTCCTTAAGACATATACTGTGTCTCCCATGTTATTCAGTCAAATTGCACTAACAGAACTTTTGAAGTTCAAGTTTCTAGAGTCACAACATTTGACCATATACATCCATATCATATGGGACTGTTTATTTTATAGATTCAGTGCCAACATTTGTTGGGCTCATTAATATCAACACCTGGCATTGAAATTATAGAAAATTACTGTAGCAGTCGTTCACCGTGCATGACCTTGCATGTTTTAATTTTTCATAGTTTGTTTTCCTTTACATGAATCAGAATTTTCACCCCCAGGCTTTTTAATTTGGAAATAAATTTTTTAATGTTGTTATTTTTCCTTAACCACATTTTAATGAAATGTTCATTGCACTCATTCTGTCCATTTTTTAGAGTGTGGTGCACTCTTTTTGTTTTTGTACAGTTCTTGTTTGTTTGTTTTAATTTTATTGATTCTTTCACATCTCATTTCAATGGTTGAAGAGATATGGGACAGATGCTCTTCCAGTGAAAATAAACAGTGAAATAAAAAGTAAGAGATTTTGTGCCGCTTCTTTGTGATCCCTGATATCTTACGAAAGCTCTCAGTCCCTCGTTTTCCGGACTGATTAATCATACTAAGGTCACGAGGAGGCTCGAGCCTATCTTATCTAACATGGTGAAGGCGGGGTACATCCTGAACAGCTCACCAACACGCACAACCATTCACACTCACACTTGGGGGCAATTTAGAACAGCTAATCAGCCTAATGTGCATGCCTCTGTACTGTGGGAGGAAACACAGAATTCACACAGAAACGCCTGAGGCCGGGACTTGAACCCTGGGCTCTCTTGCTGTGAGGCAAATGTGCTAACCACTATGTTACAGCTTAAAATAAACTTTGGGTCTTTGGGCAAGACCCATAATCCACAACTTTATAGGTGTATCTTTTTCCTTAGGTGGGAAGCGCATGTTGAACTGAGTCTACATAAAATCACACTAATCTTTAAATTATTAATTTTATCTTTAAGTGATTATTTTACCTTCAGCACCTCAGTGTTCTGTGTCCACCTGCTGGCTAACGGAGAGAACTGCAGCGGATACGGGCTTCAAACAGGGAGGCGTAGTCCCAGAGGGGTGCTGTAATAAATAAGAATGTTGATAATTACTCAGTACTAAAGTGCGCTGTTTTGGACTTGGCTGAGGTCTCTGGGGGGTTTACTGAGTGAAAGCGCTGTTTGTTCTCTCTGAGCGAGTGTAGTAGGTGCTCGGTGTGGGACGCAGCTCAGGTCTGAGTGACTGTCGGTTCTCGTCAGGCGGAGCGCGAGCGCGAGCGCGTGAGGAGACACATGGACGCTGTGGCGCGAGGAGGCGCGTCACACAGGTAGCGCGTTGTGCTGCCGCGCGCGCAGTCAGGTCGCAGTCCCGTCTGCATCGCCGCTAGATTTAAGACGGAAACAGTGTTGGATGGAAAACTGAAAACTTGGGATTTTGTTTCTGCAAATATTTCACATCTCGAGCGTCACAATGGCCTCTATCGGGGACTTCGATCCACTCCATTCTACGGTACCAGCAACTAAGATTGAAGTTACAGTCTCGTGCAGGTGAGTCCACGCATACCTGGATAAACACCCAGCACTTCACTCTCTTCCAGGACCACAGTGTGTAGTTTAATGTGCTCATAAACAGACAATACAGATCTCCATCTCATGTTTGTGACCCGTCGTTAATGATGACTCCTAATTGTTTTTGCTCCCATGATGAGAATGAAGGTGTTGATGTTGTTTTCTAAAGCTCTCTCTGAGGGTTGTGTGTATTGTACTGCAGGTTCAGAGAGAGTATTTGTGCTGGAAGTATTTTTGCAGTGATTTCCCCTCCCTCGAGCCTGGTTTGCGTGTGGTGTAGGTGTATGAGGTGGTGCGCCCACTTTTCTTGCCACGCGCTCACAGACACCCCCCCCCCCCCACGCACACACAAACAAACAAACGAAGGTCCGTGTGAGCACACACTGAGTCGAGGATTATTGTACACTTAACATTAATGCAATGTGTTTTCACCTAACTGTTAGTAAGGTATGTTATTATTCTCCAAAGTGTGACTAGAATTTCCCTTCTGCCTCTGAAAGGTTCTTCAAAACAAGTGAACGCTCCTTGTCGCTGACGTGGTAGCCTTAAACACATATCTGTACTTCACCCACTCACTCATTTGCTGATTTTACGACTGAGGTTGTGGGCAGGCTAAGCCTGTATTAGCCGACTCTGGGCGAAGGCAGGGTACACCCTGAACAGCTCGCCGGAACATTACAGGGTAAAACACACACAACCATTTACACTCACATCTCACACTAACAGTAGGGGTAGTTTAGGACAGCCATGTAGTCAAGTGTGCATGACTTGGGAGGAAACCCACACAAGCACGGGGAGAACATGCAAACTCAGGAATGTCCTAGCCTGGAACTCGAACCCTCTTGCTGTGCAGAAGACATGAAAACCACTACTCCACCATGTATGTGTGTGTGTGTGTGCGTGTGTGTGTGTGTGTGTCTGTGTGTATTTCTCACCCATTTGTACCTTAAGTATTATAATTTTATATATATATATATAAGTCCTTAGTCGATTTTCCGTAAGACAGTGCTCGCTACAGTAAAGTAGAGAAGTAGAGCTAAATCACACACACACATATATATATATATACATACAATTTTCATACTAAAGGTACAAATGGGTGAGAAATACACACACACACACATATAAATATGTATAGGATGTCTGTTCAATAAATGTTCAATTCAGCGACATCCACTGTGCCTGAGGTGAATAGTTGTTTTAGTGTATGCTACATGACATAACATTTATGTTTGATGCTTGTATAGCAGGAAAATGTATATCATGAAGGACACAGGCGAGCTCACATAGCACATGCGAACTACTGCACAGGAGCTATTTACTATTATAGTATATAGTATACACTATTCAGAAACAAATAAAATCAAAATGAAAGGAGATTTTTATAGTTTATTTGTTCATATTTTAAACAATACACATTCAGGTCAGGTAAGCTCCGCCATCTCCGACCAGAAGTAAATGCTGTATAGATAATAGTGTTTGTTTAATTCTTTAAACAAACACTATTAAGTTTAAAGCATACTACTTGGAAATGTGAGTAAACTGTGCTCCTTAAAGGCGTTGTAGTATATGCTGTGCAGAAGCATAACCAAAACAAACTAAAACTAGACTTTTTTCATTTATTTTTCTATTTTAAAGCATGAAATGATGAACCTGCATGCTGTGTGTGTCTGATATTGTCATTCAAGTTTGGAATTGTTATTCACTCCGAATAATGTCTTTTAGCCCTGAGATTGCAGAGAAATCATATTGTGCCTTTTCTACACATTATATACTCTGATATTATTATTAATTCAAGACATTTTCTTGTTTCTGTTTGGTGAAAAGACATCAAATAATTCTTGCTATTGCTTCATTGTAATGGGATAACTGAGTTATTGTATCATTGCCACTGGAGTTGTATGATTACTTCATGACTGGCATATACAACATGGTAACCACACTGTCTGCTTTAGAAATATTTTGTATGAATGCCAAACCAATGATGGAATTTGGCTTTTATATGATATGGAGAATTATTCGGTCTCGGAGGGCATTCTCCATCTTGACCTTTTGCCTCAGCAGATAACAACCACTGTGCTGAAACCACAAAACTTATTTTTATACATCCCGAAATATTGTTAATCTGTATTAACAGTACATTACATATCTATTCTTACAGGTGAAGGTCTTAAGGTACAAAACACACACTCCAGTGACAAGGAACGATACAATTTTATACCCTGCTTTCTTTTTAAATGATGATTAAGAGCCTCTAAAGCTTAGAGAAGGATACATAAAGCATGTGCACGTGCATACGCATCTCCCTCCCATGACAGCTTGGATTCGCTAACGCTGCATGACAACAGGGCATCAGGTGTGTGTTCGTGGGCTTGGGCATGCATGTGTGGTGCGTGCCAGCCTGTAGTGGAAAAAATATCCCACTGATTTTTTTTTTTTTTTTTTACATTTTATTCCACACACATTCATGGAGAACATTGTAGGAACACTATACTAATACTAAGTACTGCCTCTCTTTGCTTTCAAAACAGTTTCAACTCTTCATGGGATGCATTCCACAAGATGTTTACATTCCTTTCTTTAAAATTGTGGGCCACATTGATTAGATTGCTTCATGCAGTTCCTGCAGATTTTTCAGGTGCGTTTTCATGCTGTCACATCCCAAAGGTGTTCTATTGGATTCTAATCTAATTCTAAAGGTGTTCTGTTGGATTCTAATCTTGTGAGTGGGAAGGGCAGTGAAGAATATTGAACTTATTGTCATGTACATGATACCAGTACATTGTGGTGCTGGATGTAAACATGGTATGATTGGTGCTATGAAAGGATGAACATGGTCAGCAACAATACTCAGATAGGCTGTGGCAGCTGTGTGATGATGTATTTGAACTAACATGTGCCGAGCAAACATTCCCCACATCATCACACCACCTCCACCAGCCTGGAATGTTGACACGAGGTAGGTCAATGGATTCATGCTGTTCGTGCCGACTTCTGATCCCAGCATCTCTGTAAGGTAAAGTAAGGTAAAGTCAGTTGGGCTTTTACAACAAGCTTACTGGTTCTTAAGAGCCAGAGCTTATGCCTGTATCATTAAGCGACCAGGAGTTGAGCTATGCCTGGATGGGACGCTTGACCACTGCTACCTATTTATAGTGCTGGGTAGACAGAGGCACACTTGAGACCTTGCCTGAGGGTCTTAGCCTGGAGTCTAAAAAGGATTCAAACTCACAACCTCTCGATCAGTTCCCTGCACCCTAACCACTACACCACATGTGCCTCCGCTGAACTCGAGATTCATCAAACCAGACTATGTTTTTCCAGTTTTCACTTGTTTCTGCCTGTACTCACTGCAGTTTCAACTTCCTGTTCTTTTCTGACAGAAAAGGAACCCAATGTAATCTTCTGCAGTTTTAGCTTATCTGTCGCAAGATTCAATGTGTTATACATCCTGAGATGTTTTTCTGCTCAACACAATTGTACATAGTGTTTATCTGATTCACTGCAGCCTTTCTGTCTTTTCAAACCAGTCCTGCCATTCTCCGTTAACCTCCATCTTCAATAAGGCATTTCCATCTGCAGATCTGCCACTCACTACATGTTTTTTCTTTATTGCACTATTCTCAGTAAATTCTAGGGACTTGTGTGTGAGAATCACAGGTGATCAGCAGTTATAGAAATACTCAACCCACCTGGCAACTCCAGCCACAGCCAAAGTCACTGAGATCATTCATTCATTTATTTTATAGGCCGCTTAATCCTAATTGGGGTCGCAGGGAGGCTGGTACGTATCTCTGCCGACTCTTGGCGAAGGCCGGGTACACTCTGTACAGCTCACAAGGCCATTGCTGGTCCAACACACATACAGCCATTCACATTCATCCTCACACCTAAGGGTAATCTGAAGCAGCCCATTAGACTACTGTGCATGCTTTTTGACTGTGGGAGGAAACACGCGAGCACCGGGAGAACATGCTAACTCCCCCGAGCCTGGGAATCAATAGCACCTTCTTGCTGTGAGGGGGACGTACTAACCACTATGCCACATTTTCCCTATTCTGATTGTTGAATGTATACTTTTTCTTGAGACCTAAACCTGCATTTTTTTTTCATTGAGTTGCTGCCACACGATTGGCTGATTATATAATTGTGTGAATCAGTAGTTTTATAAGGTTTTCTAATAAAGTGTCAAAATACACAACGTAATGCCGAAGCACAGTTAAAGATTTCATCATGTGTTGTAGGCAAGGTGTTTGTCTACACACACACACACAAACACACACACACACACACACACACACACACCTTATAACAGTAATACATCCACTTTTAGACACAGGTTGTTGCTGCAAGATTTCTCAAGCTGGGTATATATCTATATATTTTTTTTGTTTCCCTGTGGCGACATCAGAACAGATGTCATCCATCAATTTCAGACAGATTTCCTTACTGTCATTTAGTCTCTGAGGGATATAATACCATTGCCTGTAAAGTTTTTTTTACATTTTCATCACCATGTTATCACCAGATACTGCCCTCATGCTTCTGTCAAGTAAAAAAATTAGTAAAGCCCATGAAAGTTGTTGATTTTATCAACATAATAAAACAAGTAAACTTTCATCTATAATACTGCACCTACAGTTAAACTTAAAAAAAACAACAACTAAAAAACAAACAAACAAAAAAGATCTTTCAACCATTTATTTAACAAAAACATCACTAGATGTATCATTCTTCTATATAGAAAATAAGTATGCCCTTGACCTCAGAAGCTAGTGTTGCCCCTAAAGCAAAAATAACAGCTTGTAGGCGTTTTGCATAATTGTCTACAGGTCTCTGACATCAGCTTGCTGGAATTTCTGACCACTCTTCTTCCAGCTGCAAGATGTTTAAGAGTCTTCTTGCATATACTGCCCTTTTTATATCTTCCACAATTTTTCTATGGGGTTCATCTCTCTGCTTTGACCAACCATTCCATAACACTCTACTTCTCCTTTTTACCCCTCCATGGGAGATTTGTGAGTATACTTGGGATCATTATCCTGATCCTTCAGGTTTTAGACAGATGTCCTGACATTATATTCAAGCATTTTATAATATTATGCAGAATTGACATGTGAATCAATCCCTGAGGCAGCAAAGCAACCTCAAACCATAACTTCATCACCATATGAGGCGCTTCTTCAGTTCACATGTACTTTTGCTGTGGCCAGACAACTCTCTCTTTGATGTGTCTGTCTAGCGCACATTATTCCCAAAGGCTTGGGGCCTCATGTACAAAGGGTGCGTACGAACACAAAAATGTTGCGTATGCTCTTTTTCACGGCTAAGTTCAGATGGATGAAGAGTGAAATATCCGTGGAAATGTGCGGTGCCTCACGCCAACTTCATGGCTGGCGTATGCATGTTTCTGCAGCTGTTGGTGCTTTGGCGACACTTAGAGGTGATGCTGGGA
>JBCNYG010000006.1:18476877-18487066 GCA_039654305.1 Porochilus rendahli | reverse complement strand
CGCAAGAATGAACTGTTTGGCACGCTGTCCTCCGGCATTAACAACAAACGCAGGAGGTCTGAGTGGGAGAGTGTGTGTGAGGCCGTCAGTGCTGTGGGGTCAGAAAGGCGAACACACACGGAGTTAAAAAACAAGTGGTCAGACTTAAAGGTGGCCGTTGAGTGAAGGACGGCTGCCCACCGCCGAAGTCTGGCACAATCAGGCAGGGGGACAGGAGAGGAGGATCTCACCCTGTTTGAGCAGAAAGTCGCCGCAATCATTGGTGCCACTGCTCTTTCAGGGGTGGTGGGAGCGCATGTGGGGGACTCAGATCACCCCCAAGCTCACAGGAGTCCCTAAAACGAATGACGAAGGAAAGCGAATGACGAATGGTTGCCAGTACCGTATATATCGCCTTTTCATACACCATGCCACAAAGCGAATGACAGATTTTACATACAGAATAACACTTTTACATGAAATACAGCTCACATTACCTTGTCCTATATCATGTCAAAAAGACAATGACAGATTTAACATATAAAATAACACTTTTACATGAAATACTGCTCATATCGCCTTGTTCTACACCATGCCACAAAGCGAATGACACGCTTACCACATAGCATTTTACATTTTACGTAGAACAAAGCTTCATCCCTTGTCATTCCTTCATCTAAGTCACAAGTATGGCGAATGACAGACTTTGTATGTGGAAGTTCAGGAAGTTGTAGGAGTAGGTGATATTTGCGGTACTGGCAACCGTTCGTTATTCGCGTTATTCTGGCCGTTGTCATTCGTCATTCGCTTTCCTTCGTCATTCGTTTTAGGGACTGCCGGAAACCTCACCACAATGTTAGTTCATTGCATTTGTGCATCGCATGTGATCTGTACAGTGATGGAATGAAAATGCTTCCTGTTGACATAAATTTATCCTGTGATGACTCTTTTATAGCAATGTGTGTAAGCAGTCGACAGCGCCGATTACATTATGAAAACCGTCTCTCGCTGCAAAATAATGAATAATGAGAATAATGTTCACATTATAAACAGTTTCCCAGCATCACCTCTAAGTGTCGCCAAAACACCAAGAGCTGCAGAAACATGCGTACGACAGCCATGAAGTTTGCGTGAGGCACCGCACATTTCCACGGACGTTGCACTCTTGATACAGCTGAACTTTGCGGTGGAAAAGGGTGCACGCAACGTTTTTGTGCGTACGCACCCTTCGTACATGAGGCCCCTGGTGTCCTCGGTGTGTTGAGACAGCGGGTTCTATAAAGGTCCTTCGGGGGAGGAAAGAGGATGGGCTATGTTTTTTTGCGTGATGTCAATGATCGTTTGCAGTGCCTTCTTGTGTGCCATGGTGCAGCTCGAAAACTGCACAGAGATACTGTAGGTCAGCACACTTTCAATGGAGCAGCGATAGGAGACAGTCAGCGGCTTCCTCTTCAGATTATTTTCCTGACGATCCACAGAAAGTGAATAGACTGCTGGGAATTCTTCACAATCGCAGATGTGCTGGAGCTCCATCGGATATGTGCTTCCAAGTGTAGGAGGAAACCGGAGCACCTGGAGGAAACCTACACAAGCACAGGGAGAACATGCAAACTCCACACAGAAATGTTCGAACAAACCCAGGGACATTCATGCTGTGAGGTGGACATGACTGGACTAGAACGCTGTTCAGCGTTATATATATATATATAATAGGCTACAAGACCATCCAGTATATCCGTACATGCATGTGGAGGTCAGTTGAAGGATACAGTTTCCACAGATGAAGAGAATGATGAAGTAGATGCACACCATCATGCCTGAAGAAGAAGGGCCTCCATATGCCATAATCCCATCATACATTACTGAGTTCCAGTCCTCACCTGTCAGGATCTGAGAACACACACACGTTTCAATGAATATCCTTGTGACCTAACTATTAATGTAGCTAATTACTGCTATGCAACACCTACGTCTGACTGTAACCTTAACCCCAGTAACCGAAAGGAAATATCTGGGCTCCTTGTTTTGGTAGTTTTGGACACAGAGACCAGCCAAATGTCCCCACAAGGCCAGAACTGCGTCATGTTCCTGTTTTCACCCGATCTCCCTGAACAAATTGATCTGGCAGCATTTGAGTCCTTTATTCTGAGCCAATTCTCTGCCATAACTCAGCGTAACACAGTCCTTTAACTACAGTGCAAATTTAATCTTAATCCCTCAGCCAGGCCTCTCTGAAATGTTTATATTTATTATTGAATTTATAACCTGATTATAATTATTACTCATATTTATTAAGCAATTTATTAAGATTGATTAATGCTAATTTATTAGATGTTAATTAATTAACATCTCCTGAATCGTTTAATACTAGCGTCGCAAAGGGGGTTGAGCCTGTCTCAGCCGACACTGGGCAAAGGCAGGGTGCACCCTGAACAGCCCACCAGAATATCACAGGGCAACACACACACACAACCATTCAGATTCACATTGACATCTATGGACAATTTGGAACAGCCAATTAGTTTAATGCACATGTGTTTGAACTGTGGAGGGAAACCGGAGAACCCAGAGGAAACCCACACAAGCACAGGGAGAACATGCAAACTCCACACAGAAACGCCCGAGCTGGGAATCGAACCCAGGATCTTTTTGCCTTGAGGCGGACGTGCTAACCACTACGCCACCGTGCGGCCTGCAATATTAAGTTATATAATTAATTATAAACATATTTCAGAGGGATCTACTTTTGCTGTCTTTTGTTTGATGCATTGTGAATGTTGCATGTTGATGTATTGTGATGACTGTACAGTAACAGCACCACACTACAGCATAAGCCCGTTGTGTACATACAGCAAAATGGCGGCTGTGATGTCCGAGTCTTATTTCTCGTCTTGGAAATAAGCGATATGATCCGAATGGCTAAATACTTGAGCCTTGATCTGCCCCTGTTTCTCTCTCTCCCTCTTTCTCCCCCCTCTCACACACAGCCAGACACACACACAGACAGACACACATAACCCCAACCAAAAAAACCCCCCAAAAAATAGGATTTTGAGACCTGGTCTTAGGATTAATGTTAGAATTAAGTTTAGGTTACTGTCAGGATTAAGGATGGGGTTAGACATTTAGTTGTTATAAGTTAGGGTAAGGTATGGGAAATGCATTAGGTCAATGACTGTGCCTACAAAGATAAAAATAGAAGATTGTGTGTGTGTGCGTGTGAGTGTGTGTGAGTGTGTGTGTGACAGAGAGAGAGAGAGAGAGAGAGAGTGTATCAGTTCGTGTTTGTGAGCATGTGTGGGAGGAGGTAATGATCGGCCAGAGAGGATGTCCTGCACTTCAAACCATGATCACACTGAGTGTAAAGGAGAAACCATGTGAGTGTGCTTCTCTTTTATCTCAGACTGCCCTGTCGGTCTCTCATTCATCTCTCCATTCCTCCCTCCGGTACGAGACTCACACTCTGAAAAAGTGAGAATGTTTTTCTCAAAAAGGAATAACAAGAAGACATAAAATCCTGAGAAACCATAAATAGTAGTTGTACATTTTACTTCTTTAAACCTGTATGCAGTCAGTCTGGCTCAGGAGCCACAGAAGAACAGTCACTGTTCATAGTAGTGCAGACCTTTTCTGGTTTGGAAAAAATGGCAATGAGGCATTTGATGATTCTTTTAATTTATCTACAGACAGTAAAAATAGGTACTTAAAAAGTATAGTATGTTTCATAAAGTTTAATTTAGACTGAAAGTATATTTCAGAGTTACTTTTGTTATATCGACAACTCCAAGCATAACTTAGTATGTTCAATTTCCTTTTGGTGTGATAGTCAGTATTGCTGTTCCAGATGCAGGATGATGTCATGATGCGCTGGAAGATTGCAGAATAGAAATGTATCTTTTTTAGTCTATACCTGTTCATGTGTCTGAGGCAGTAGAGACTATTTTTGGTCTTCTCAACTATGTTAGTGTTAAAAAGTAAAGGAAAGCCTTACAAACTGTCCTGTTGCACTAAAATATGTATATTTCCGTCATCAGGTGAAAACGTTACAATTTGCAAAAATCCATTCGATAGTTTGCGTTAGCCTGTTTGAAAAGGCTGCCATGTGTAATTTGTTTTACTTTCACGAGATTGCCAAATCCCAAGAAAATGATGTACAGGTGCCATTACCAAAAATGCAAGGTGAAGGCAATAATAACAGTATACTGGTACTAAAGTAACAAACTGAACTGACCGTTTAATAATGCTCATTATATGATTTAATGTCACAATGAAGGGAACTCCTTTTTTTATTCAACAGCAGACCTTATCTGTCAAAATATAACCTTATCTCATTTTGGGTTTAGACCACTGTGGCTCTCAGCTTTTCATATTAAAGTTATACTAATATATCTTTTCTTATTTCAATGACAAAACAGTAGGGTATACATCAACAATAATATCCATGACATATTACAAACAAAGCTTTCAATATTATGTATATACAATATAAATTATATATTTTATATCATTAATAAATCATTAATAAATATAAATATAAACACACACACACACACACACACACACACACACACACACACACACACACACACACACACACACATATATAGTGTTTAATTATAGAGAGATTTTTTTACTTCTTTTTATTACAAGCCCCTTTCAAAAGAAGTGGTGTGCAGTAAAGAATATACACCGCCACTTTTTTCTGGTTTTGATACCAGACAAATTGGGGTGTGGGTGTTTTAGTGCACATGTTGTACAAATGTATTATTAAAGAACAATACACAACAAAAAACAAACAAACAAACAAACAAAAAAACCCCCAAAAAGCCTCCAACAGTTGACTAAATGTAAAATCTTGTTTTCTGCTAAATATAAAGCTGTATCATTTTTGACCTAAAATAGGCTTTTACACCTTCAGGCTGGTTTGCTGCCAAAGGTTTACATGTTATCTGTCAATATAATTAACAATAACTAAGTAATTCACTTCAGTGACATCCATCGGCCCCAAGTGAATTGTTTTAGTATATACTATATGGAAACATAAGCAAAAAACTGCAAACAAACAACCCCCCCCCAACAAACAAAGAAACAAACAAAAACAAAGAAAGAAAAATAGAATGAAAGAAACACTAAAAATTTTATTTTAATAGTTTACTTCTTATATTTTTAAAATCATGACAGAGGTAGCTGAACTCATGTAAGTGCAAGAACTGTGTAATGATGATTAAATTTATATAAATGTTTCGGTATATACTATGCAGAACTATAGAGGAAGAAATATAAATCAAACTGAATAAGCTTTTTTTAGCTTGTATTGTCTTAACTATTACAGAGGCAGGAGTAAGTTCTGTGCTATGAGCCAGGCATAACGCTGTGTAGCTTATGGTGTCTTTTGAGCTTATATATTCAGAGTTTAGTACATACTGCCCCACACTCCATAAATGGTGTTTTAGTTTATACTATGCAGGAATACCAAGAAAAACAAATTACAATGAGATTTTTATGGTTTATTATTTCATTTTAAAGTAGGGTAATGATTATACTGCCTTCTTCAAGTGACCGTGATGTTATTGTCGCATGATTCAAGCATTGTCCAATTGAATAAACAAGATAGTGAACCAATCAGGTTACACCATTCCTGTGTAGTATATACTAATACAATATACATTTTTTCTTTTTTTACTCTTTCTTCCTTTCTTTCGCTCTTTCTTTCTTTCTTTTTTTCGTTCTTTCTTTCTTTCTTTCGCTCTTTCTTTCTTTCTTTTTTTCCTTCTTTCTTTCTTTCTTTCTTTCGCTCTTTCTTCCTTTGATGTAGGCAGTGCCGTTAGTCTTTCTGTGTAATTCAATCAAAATGCTTCCATGGTAACCTCTTTTCCACTCTGAGCTGCTCATTACTGTGAGTATTGAGACATGTGTTTGACAGTTTGCTGTGTGTGTATGAGGCAATGCGACAGAGAGGATCCGCTTCACTCCTGCTTGTAGTAGATGCACTGAATGTACAGCGTATTAGGGGAGGCAATCAGTTATCAGGATAAATGGGAGCCTATAAACAGGATGCTTCCTAATGAAGCACAAGCCCTTCAGGCACAATAACATTAATGTAGGGAAGCACACTACATTTCAAGTACAAATTCTTACTGCATTGCTGATTTAACATTTATTTAAAGGGAAATTCCTAAATGCAGTCTATCCTATTTTGGTGATTGTAAGATAAAGCAAGAATTCCTTAATCACATAGGCAAGGAAGAATAATCCTTTGTAATAGAATTGCAACCTGTGGGTTTGAAAAAGAATGGCAGTGAATCATTGGTGGCTGATAGAATCAGCTCTTACTGCTGAGCTGAGCCAAATATTCCTTATCACAGCTGGAATTTCTTTCAATAGTCCACATACATGCCGCAAGAATTTGCTTAGCAATTGGTACTTATGGCTGTAATAGGCAAGGGTGGGTTGATCCAAAGAGGTATTAGAAATTAAAAAATATTGATAGAGTGTTTGTTTTTTAAATTGTTACATACATTGTTTCACACAAAAAATAGAAAACATACAAGAAGTTTGTTTGCTACCGCAATGGAAATATTATATTATATTTATATAACAAATATTTGCCCAATATTTAAAAAAATGAAACAGTGAACTATTTTTGATGGTTTATATTTATTTTTTAATTGATGCCAATTTTCCCCGAGTTTACAGGGTTGATAATGTCTATTAGCATATACACTACATGGGAATCTGATGATCTGATTGACTCACTGTCTCCCTTAGGGGTGTGCGATATGACGATATATTTAGATGGAAAAATGCTCCATCATTCTATAATTGTGTCACAAAGCACAGATTTTATGGCAGTATTTTCCATCAGTTGGAAGGTATATTTAAGGTGTGGCTACATGACTGTGTTCCTATATCTACAACTGTGCTATTTATCTGAATGAGAATCTGAAGAATCGTAAATGATGAGAGAACATTGATGACTATGAACCAATGTGCATGTGCCTTTGAATTGCAAATTGATTGGTCTTTTTCTCTTAATATTCAGTTTACAAAAAATCTAAATGTAAATCCTAGGAGAACAGAAAATGAAGACAGAATGCCATGACCAGACTGCAAAAGAGTTTTTTTTCCTTTTTTCTAAAAATTACTGGGTTTACTACCCTGTTTTCTTCCACATCTCAGGCCACAAGTACATAAAAATATACTCCAAATAATTTCCCCTCTGCCACAGCTGTCATGGCAAGAAGGTCCTGGATTTAGGCCCAGTTTCCTGGTGAGGGCATTTTTGTGTGTCATTGTGTGTTGAGCCTTCTAACTTGCTGGCCTTTACCTGAGGTGTACTGAGAAATGATGCTTGTATTTGACACAAACAAGAGGTTCAGAAAATAAATGAATGAATGAATAATATGTTTTGATATTTAAAAATATATGAATCAAATTCATCGTCAAAAATTCTAAAAACTGGTGTAACAAACACTATTTATGCCTATAGATATCAAGGGTTTGGCACAAATAAAGTCTCAGTTTATTATGCAATGTTAAAAAAACATGAACATTTAGCTTCAGTGTGAATGCTCTTGTTTAGAGTGACTACTAACTAAAAGAAAAATTAACAAATGTCTCATAGGGACCGAGGCTGGAAAGCGAGAGGATGCGTTTGCAGATTAAAGGTTTATTAAACAAATGAATGCAGACTATGTAGCATGGCGATATCATGGTTAACATGTCTGCCTTACAGCAAGAAGGTCATTGGATTGAGTCCTGGACTCTGTGTTTCTGTGTGGCATTTGTATGTTCTCCTTGTGCTTGCATGGGTTTCCACTGGTTTTCTCCCACAGTCCAAAAACATTCACATTAGGCTAACTGGCTGTTTCAAATTGACGCTAGGTGTGAGTGGTAATAATCTTGTACATGTTGGCAGTCCAGGGTGTACCCCGCCTTCACTCTGAATTGGCTGAGATAGGCGGAGTCCTCCCCATGACCCTAGTAGGAGTAAGTGGTTTAGCAAATGAGTGTATGAATGAGTGAATGAATGAATGAATGAATGCAGCCAGGGATGATTCAGAAGCACAGTTAAGAGAAGAGACAGAGGTCAATCATTGTAGCAAGCACAGTAGAGACACTTTATTAGCAATGTAGACAAGGCAGGCAAAGTTCATACACATAAACAGAATATTAAAGGCTAGGCAGGTAATTGGTAATAGGTACGACTAACGATAAGCGACACAGAACAGTATTTGCAAAGTTAAATAAAGTCCTTTTATACATGAGTGTGTTAATCAGGTGCATGCGGATCTGGTGTAAGACAGAAAAAGTGGCATGTGACCAGATTCATGTGACTGGGATGAGTGCAAGGGCTGCTGGGAAATAGTAAGTATCAGAAATACTGCTGAAATGGGCCGAGGGTGTGACAGTGAACCATAAATGCAAGTATAGAACAATAAAAGGAAAATTTATTGTTCTTCAGAACTGTACATTTAAATAATAATAAAATCTTTGGACCGGTTGCAATGCAGTAACACCTGCACTGGAAGTATTTTGGGTCTCCAAGTGGGAGGCACGACCAAGCGAGGATGACCACACAAAACATGGAAAAAACTTGCAGCCCAGGATCTGGGGGAGTGGGGTGTGACTGTGAGAAACACCTCTGACAGAGAAAATGGTGACGAAAACTGTGAATGCATCGTGCAACATCGGTCACATCCGATAATGGCATAAACCAGATAGTGAGTGAGTGGGTACTGTTGGCAGAAGGTCATCTCATCTCATCATTTGAAATGTTTGCTGTTTCAAAAATTCCTCCTATCAGTCGAGCACAGGAATCTGAAGCTGCATAAATATAAACGCTTGGAAGATTGGAAAAATGTCACCTGATCCAATAAATCTCGAGTTGTGAAGTGACATGCATTTAGTAGAGAGGTATCATTTGGTATAAACAGCATGAATCCATGAAGCCAAGCTGCATTGTGTTAACTGTTTTGGCTGCTGCTGGTTGTGTAATGGTGTGGGCAATATTTCTTGGCACACAGTGGGCCCCTTAAAACTAATTGAGCTTCCATTGAATAGAGAGCCTGAGTATTGTTGTTGAGCATATTCAAATTTTTATAGCCACAATTTACCGTGCTCATTATGACTACTAATACAGTGGAAGAAAATGTTTTTACAATAAATTAAGTGGCCACTGAGTGTATCCTGTATGCCAATTATGAAACTGGGCAGCATTGTGGTGTAGTGATTAGCACGTCTGCCTCACAACAAGAAGGTCCAGGGTTCAAATCCCAGGCATGTTCCCTGTGCTTAGCCTGGGTTTCCTCTGGTTTCCTCCCACAGTCCAAAAACATGCACATTAGGGTAAATGGCTGTTCCAAATTGCTCCTGGGTGTGAATGTGAGTGTGTATGGTTGTGTTTGTGTGTTGGCCCTGAGATGGTCTGCAGCTGCCCTGTAACCCTAAAAATATGATTAAGTGGTTTGAAATGAAAGCAGCTGCTGGGCAACATGGTGGTGCAGCGTGCAGCATTACTGATTCATATCTAGCTCTATGGTTCCCAGTTCAATCATTAGCTCAGGCAGCTATCTGCGTGGACAGTAAAATGGGCTTTCCAGTTTCACCTCTGTAGGTAAAAGGATTGTCTATGCTAAATTCCCATAGGTGTGTGTGTGTGTGTGTATCCGTGTGTGTGTGCGTGTGTTGCCGTCTGCCAATTTCAGTCCACTAGGCAACTCTTGCCTATCATATAAAAGCTTCAGACTATACAAGGTGAAGGCTAACACGTTTGTCCTCCTAGACACCACAGCCAGTCAAGCACATCTTTTTTTAAAGATGCCCATCCTCTGCCACACAGACAAGATAACAGACACAAATATAAATGGCTTATATGACTGAATGACAAAAGAGACCGTCATCACTGCTTCCCAGAGAGACACAGATGACTGTGGGGGCAGCACGGTGACATAGCGGTTAGCACGCCCACCTCACAGCAAGAAGGTCGTGGGTTCAAGTGTTTCTGTGTGGAGTTTGCATGTTCTCCCTGTGCTTGCACGGGTTTCCTCCAGGTATGCCGGTTTCCTCCCATATTCCCAAAACATGCATGTTAGGCTAATTGGCTGTTTCAAAATGCCCCTGTAGGTGTGAGAGTGAATAACTGTGTGTGTGTGTGTGTGTGTGTGTGTGTGTGTGTGTGTGTGTGTGTGTGTGTGTGTGTGTGTGTGTG
>JBCNYG010000006.1:18362776-18378115 GCA_039654305.1 Porochilus rendahli | reverse complement strand
ACACAAACACACACACACACACACACACACACACACACACACACACACACACACACACACACACACACACACACAGATAAAGCCAGTACTACTTGTTTCTTAGTGTTAGAGATGGAATTTTTACAGATAATATGAGACCCATAAACAAGCCTATCCAGAATGTGGTGTGTAGTGTGTAACCATGTAAGCAATTTAAAATATTTTTACACTAAAAATTCTCTTTTTAAAGGACAAAATCTAAAGCAAAGTGCACAGGACTTCCAGCACTCATAAATATCACCATGCAAAAAAAATCTGTCATACTCCAGCTTCAAGGGTTATCAGAATGATTGTACAGTACATACCCACCATCATGGCCCTTGTCACATTTCCATATTTGTCCAAGGCCTGAGTATTTCAAATACAGTACCCTTATTTCTTGTAGCAAAGTGACAGTTCGGTAGAGGAGTGTGTAGAACGTAGCATATTATAAATGTCATGGCTGAATATTTAAATCTCTTAGCCAGGAGACAAGGAACATTTGCTTGGAATGATTTAGGTGTTGATCTGACAATGCTTAACCACATGACCACAGTGATTTATGGCACCTTTCACCGCACATGTGTCACATAATCCAAGGCCCCAGATGTTAAAGCACAGCCTCCATATTATTCTCGCACGTGGCCCTGATAGAGATTTAGAATGCACACGAGATAACATACAAGATGGCCATTGCACTGTCTTAAAACAAAATAAAATATTATTACAATCAATATTCATTCATTTTCTAAGCCGCTTAATCCTAATTAGGTTGCCAGGCCATCGCAGGGCAAAAATCACACAACCATTCGCATTCACACTCACACCTAGGGGTGATTTTGAACAGCCAATAATAATGTGCATGTTTTTAGACTGTGGGTGGTAACCGGAGTACCTTGAGGAAACCCACACAAGCACAGGGAGAACATGCAAACTCCACACAGGAACGCCCGAGCTGGCAATCGAACTCAGGCCTTCTTGCTGTGAGGTGGACGTGCTAACCACTACGCCACCGTGCCGCCTCTAAATCAATATGTCGTTATTATTTTATTTATTTATTTATTTTTAAATAAGTGTTAATCTAAAGTATTATATTCTAAGAAACAGAACCAGGTTTATTAGATAATATGTTGAGAATGTCAAAAAAAAAAAAAAAAAAAACCCACATAGCTCCACGGTGATTGCACAGAATTATTTCAGGAGAAGACGGATTTACAGTTGTACTCATATTTACATACACTTATCATAGTCATGGAAAGTTTAGCTTTAGTTGTTTCTTTGAATGATTTTTTTTTTCTGGGGCGCAATGATTATATAACATACAGCAACCCAGTAATTTGGTACTTAAGTTTTAACTTATTTTGTGTTTTTGTAAATCAACACAGTGTCAAAATTATTCATACAGAATTATTAATTGAGTGGAACGTTCCAAAGTCTTAGAGCTTCTTCTTAGTAATTGTGTTTGAATATAGCTGTAGTATCCTGTCAACCCTGATCACATAAAAAGGGTCTGTTTTACAGCACACATTGGATTTATTAATATACAGTACAATGGGAGAGGTGAAGGACCTCAGTGCAGATCTGAGAAACATAAATTTATGCACCTCAGGAAAGTCTCTTGGATAAAAGATTTCCAGTTTAAACAATTGCACTTTGCTTACATGTACCATAGAAAATTAACATAGTTAATTTATCGAAGTCTTCACAGTCTTCTCCTTTTACTTTCTTTAAAACATTGCTTATCTGAGAAATATTTCACGTACGAATGATAATGTTGAGTTACTTCATAACTTGTAAAGCTCCACTCATAAAATTTTTTGGATCAATTGCTCGCTTGACGTCACCGGCGGAATGAAGCTTCATTGATCTATAGGTGTCTATGTGTATAGATATGGACCTGTGCATAGATATGGACCTTTAATATTTATTTAAAATTTACAAAATGTACAAAATTAAGGACTGAGAACCAGAGTGGCCTAACCAACAGGGGTTAGACCACTGTGGCTCTCAAACCTTTAAATCTCTTCAAATCTAGTACAGAGTAAGCTACTTCTTTTACCTGTGGAGGGCAGAATCACACTCCTTATGGTCTCCTCATTTGCCAGTTTAACAAGGCACAGCTTCAGCTTGGTGCAATAGAGGAAGCCATTTGCACTCCATTGAGAAAGTTTGAAAAGTTTGTGAAAATGCTTTGAAAAATGCCTACTAGATGCATTGTTGCAACCTGGTGTTAGCATGCATGGTTTTCAGAGGCATGCTAATTTAAGCGAATAAACTGGACATGAAGTGGTTCTACCGGGGTCTACCCGAGGAATTTTCTTCTTCGTCTGCTTCTTCTTCTTATTAGTGTTATTATTATTAAAAATGAAATATTATATCAGACTTGTTGCTGATTTTTTTTCATATGGTATGGATGTAGGTGTCCTATAGAGTTTGGAAATTTAATAAATTATATCTTAGTGTAATCCCTTGATTTTGTAGTACATTGCCAGCCCATAGGTTGGAATAAAACATGCAATAGAAAGTATACTGTGATATTCTAATACTCTGACTGAAATTATTTCGCATGCGTCCTGGATGTCATCAGATATCAGCGTTGATATTATGAGTCCCCACGCCTGATTAATCTGTCTCATGTCTGAATCTGACTCAGAAATTGGAGCGTCCTCTCCGTCAACTGTACTAACACTGCTTGATGAGTCATCCATAATTAATTTCAGTGTAATTAGGGTAAATCAGGCATATGCTGGATAGACAAAACACGGTAGCTGATACCTGCTGAGCACAAGCATCCTCTATTTGTGATGTGAAATCTTTTACGTCTTTTCAGCCATTTCTGTCATGAGCATTTTAAGCAATATTTTATTTTCCTTCGAGCATTTCTAACATTTACAGTCATTAAAATCTACAGTGGGTTTAAGAAAATATTATATTTTCTGTGATGCTTTATATTAAGAATTATTTAGAAGTGTAGACTCTTTGTCAAAGTCTGGGAGAAAACCCATACTGCCACCCTCAGGTTGGATACTTTTGGAACAGATGATCGGGAAAAACCCAGGAACTATCAAGGCACAGGCCTGCCATGATGCTAGAACACGGTGTCACTGTCTACAATCAAGTGCGTTTTACACTACCATGGACTGAGAGGCTGCTTTGAGAGAAATAAGCCTCTGTTCCAAAATAGACATATTAAACTACACAAAAGTTTGCAGCTGACCAGATAAGCAAAGAAAAATCTGAAAAAAAAAAAGAAAAAAAAAACCTGGAGGAAAGTTTTATGAGACAAAGTTTGAGATGTTTGGCTACTATGACCAACAAAAAAAGGAAAACCTGTTAAGCATAATGGTGGTAGCTGCTTTTCTGCCTGTAGAACTGATGCATTGCACAAAGTGGATGGAATAGTGAAGGAAAACTACCTCAAAATTCTGCAGCTTAATCTCACACAAGCGCTCGGTGATATGCACATCAATAAACTGACAGCGGGGTAGCAGCCAACTTCACACTTTACGTTATTTTCTTAAAATTTTTGTTACCAATATTGAGAAAAGTTTACAGCACCGGGCTGCCGTCCATGGTGGGGTGTAGCCTATATATCTTATGATAGCTATGTTCCTCCATCCCCCTCATCACAGAGAAACTTGTGAGAAAAAACGGTTGCCCTCTTTCAAGAGTTCTTGATC
Organism: Porochilus rendahli; assembly: GCA_039654305.1. Lineage (NCBI taxonomy): Eukaryota > Metazoa > Chordata > Actinopteri > Siluriformes > Plotosidae > Porochilus > Porochilus rendahli. The sequence goes on along the minus strand of JBCNYG010000006.1, from coordinate 18,374,417 downwards.
ATTCCAAAAATCTGATAAAGTCGTGTTTAGAGAAAAAAGCCTTATTCTTAATCACGGTATTAGCTAACTGTGAATACATACAGCTGACCTGACTGCGGACCTTTCCTGTTAATCATGCAATTTTGTGCAATTCATGGAGCCTGAGGTGCATTTTATTTTGTGTATACTACACAGGCGCCTGAGCAAGAACATCAGCTTTTATTTATTTATTTCTAATCATGACGGCCACAGATGTGCTCCCAGCGCATACTAAGACCTGTGTAATGTTTGTTATTTTTTAACCCTTTTCACAGTTTTGTTATTACTATGCAGACTAAAATAAGATAATGGTTTGTTTTTATTTGTTTTTTTAATCAGAACAGACACAAGTAAGCTCCCAGTGCAAAAGCTCTTTCAAGCCCTTTCAGAGTTTTAGTGCTTTGAGGAAAGATAATGAAAAGCAAACTAAAGCGAAACTGTTATAGTTTATATTGACATATTTTAACCACGACAGAGATTGGTCAGGTGATCTCTGTGCTTTCAGTAGAGATAATAAACGTTACAGAGTGTTTTAACATAGTTAGAATATAGTAAGCTACATACTATAAGTACATATAAACCTGGCTCCATAAGGGTGTCACCAATTTAAAATTGTAATATAAACTGTAGGGATATACAAGAAAAACTGACAAAAACAAGATGTTTATAGTTTATATTTAGATTTTTTTCACAGTCCCATAAAGAGTAATAAATGAAACAAAAGCTACATTTAATGTGATGATGATGTATTGTGACAGAATTTCCTCTGGGATCAATAAAGTATTCTGAATCTGAATAAAAACTTTCAAGTATCTAGTAGTCTCTACATCTTTTAACTTCTTTTTACAAGTTTATTATCTTAGCAAATCTTAATGGCATCAATCCAATCAGTACAAAAATACCATTCATACAAAACTATGGGAAAATAACAAAAACAAAAAAACTAAGTAATTTTCATTCATTCATTCATTTTCTGAACTGCTTAATCCTAATTAAGGTCGCGGGGAGGCTGGCGCCCATCTCAGCCAAGGGCAGAGTACACCCTGGACATCTCGCCAGGCCATCGCAGCGCAGAAACACGCTGACGGCTATGCAGCCTACTGTTCATGAAAATCAGCAATGGTTCTTTTACATGAATCTCACCATAGACAGTGAGAGACATGGCCTGCATTTGATAACCCAGTTAGTTAGCTGACCTGAGGGGGTCATCAGTGACATCCCGCTGATAGTGGGGCTTAAACCCACAACCTTTTCAATCCAGCACCCTACCACTGGGCCACCACTGCCCAAAGCAATTTTATAAAAGTAAAATAAATAAAATGTGATCTAATTATTAATTATGTAATCAATATAATAATAATCAATAATCTATTATTGATTGCATCATTTTGTAACTCACTTAAAATGTAAAATTAAGTTGGAGATGGTGATTTTTGTGGGCGAGCTATTCCACTGTCTTATAGTCCAAGAAAAAAGGGAAAAAAAGAATAAAGCTTAGAACTTTTGGTGGCCTTATTCTGAATATCTCAGGAATAGACTGTGCAGTTTTACAAGGTAATGAGCTTTAAGTTTTATTTTTGGTAACATTTATTTTTGTCCTAAAAAAGTAGTATTTGAAAATTTCTGTGTTTTTGTACAGACTTGCAAATGTACAGGTCATAAAATAAAAATGTTTAATTAATTTCATTTGAAACAAATAAGGTGTCCGAGTTGCACAGTACTGTATGTCTATTTTCATTTTCTCTCTGTTTCCTCAACCAGTTTGTTCCATTCCGTGACTACATTGACCGCTCTGGAAACCAGATCCTGAGTATGGCTCGGCTGGCTAAAGATGTTCTAGCAGAAATCCCTGACCAGTTGTTGTCTTTCATGAAAAGTAAAGGGATCGAACCACGTCCTGCTCTCCCTGCCACTAGCATGACCAACAAACCGCTTGTCAATATGCGCATCTGAGAACCCAAGTATATATTACAATTATGTATTCAGTTTTACTCAGAATGAGGACAATTCTGTGAAACTGTCTGCACTCAGTATGTTTGCAAAAATGTTAGCACGAATAAATGCTTGCCGACTAAAACAGCTTTGTGTATCCAAAAAAAAGCATATTCTACAGAGCTGTATAATCTTTTAACTGATGTATGACACTTGTGATTCTTATATATTATGGACACACAGAAGAGTAATAAAACCAGAAAGACAAATATTGAGGTAAATGAAGACAAAGGAGGGAGAGAGTAAGAATATGAGAGAAAATGACTGGCACAGTCTGCAGTGAAAGGGCAGATGAACTCATTTTCTGTCCTAAACCTTAATAAACCCCAACCATGCCAAGGATGGCAAGAAGCAATCAGTAGTTAACTATAGTCCATTCATTAGAAACCCAGAGTCAACAGTCGAACAGCGTGGATTATTGTAACATGTCTGGAACACAGACATTTCCCAAAATATTGGTATAACGTAGTATAACCATGTGTGTTTTGTGTTTTGAATAGATGATGGAGATAATGTTTTAGATGTCCTGAGAGAATGCTTAATGTTTTTTTTATGGTTGAGGACAACAAAGTATATATCTGCAAAATGTTATGGTTGAACCATATTCCTTACCATATATATCCTCTCCAACCCACTCACTCATTCAATTACTCATAACCTCCAAATCCTCTTAGGGCCACATGGAGCCTGGAGCCTCTCGGCCGATACCGGGTGAAGTCAGGGCACACCTTGAACAGCTCGCCACACCACCGCATGGCAACACTCACAACATATACTCACACCTAAAAGCAATTTGAAATAGGCAGTTACCCTAATATGTCTTTGAACTTTTGGACCTGGAGGAAACCCACGCAAGCACAGGGAAAACATGTTAACACACAGAAACACTCTAGTCCGGGACTCTAGACCTGGGACCTTCTTGCTGTCAGGCAAACGTGCTAACCACTTCACCACTGTGCCACCCCTCTTCCAGCCCTTTTCCTTCCAATTTCACAGTGTGTTAGAAATGTTTTGATGACTAATCACAGGATGTTGTTTTTGTCTCTGGACCCTGAATAACTGACAAGGAGTATTAAACAAAAAAGAAATGAGAAAGAGAAGGAATTAACAGCCTTCACAACCTCTGTCACAGTTTGATATGCAGCCACCCTCAATCTGACTCATACATTTCATTCTTCTTAGCTTCATCAGCCCAGATTTATCTCATAGACTTCACGGCTGCAAACCTCCGCTCTATGAATGTCTATAAGCCACACTCAAAACTTTTGGTTTTTGGAAGACTCCTACAACCGTCAAGTGACTGTTTCCTTTTTGCCAAGATGTCAGTGTTTCTATACACTTTATCTCTCTATTGTTATACTCCCTGCTTAAAATCCTCAGCACCTTTTTTCATATGGATGAGTTCTTTCTTGGCATTGACCTTCCTTTCAGTCATAACCTGTGAGGTTTTTCCAGATGAATAATGTATTGTGGCATTAGCTCTCTAGGATCAAATCACCCTGGTCTTTAAGAGCTTGCGGTGTCTCTTTTGACAGTTAGCGTAAAAACATACCATGGTATACAACAGAATACACAAGGGCCAAATAGGCAAGTATACGTTTAGACTGCAAGGGCACCTTCACATTTTTCTATACAGAACAAACACCCAGAGTGAATAAGGGTAAGGGAAAAGAGAATGTGATCACAACTACCACTTGAAAATGTAGCACAGGGCCATTATGTTAATTTCAAGGGATCCGGAATATGCCTCTTCTCCTTGGCAAATGAATGCAAAATTATTCTACTCTTTCTCTAGCTCCATGTCACTGACTCCTGTGCTAGAAGCATGTAATAGTTCATGCCCCAAATCTGTTGGTTGTTCTGTCTCTGGCTGCTGATGCTTCTTTGCTGCTTACTGCATTACCGAAGGTCTGATCAAAGGCCAAACATAATGCAAATTGGTTGAAGCTGCCTGGATAGACAACATTCTTTGGCAGTGTTTGAATACTGAAACAGTTTTGGAGGTCCCAGTTGGAGAGAACATAGGAATGCTGATGAGTGCAGGACAAGTCCTGGTTGTTTCAATGTGGAGTTTGCATGTTTTCCCTGCGCTTGTGTGGGTTTCCTCCAAATACCCCGGTTTCTTCTCACAGTGAAAAATCATGCTCATTAGGCTAATTGGCTGTTCCATACTGCCCCTAGGTGTGTGTGTGTGTGTGCGCGTCTGTGTTGGCCTTAAGATGGACAGGCAAGCTGTTCAGGGTGTACACTGCCTTCGCCCAGAGTTAGCTGAGATAGGCCCCAGCCACCCCGCAACCTGATTAGGATTAAGCAGTGTGGCAAATCAATGAAAGTACGCCCTGTTGGATATTAGAAATTAAATTTCTAATTAGTCTCACTAGCCTATTAGGTAATTTTGCCAGTTTTCCAATTTAAGCAAGTCTGTGCACATTGTAGCCTCAGTTTCCTGTTTTTGACTTATAACACTGGAAACTGATGTGGTCTCCTGTTGTTTCAGCTCATTGGTTTAAAGGTGTTTTTACATTTTGAAAGGCTTTTCTGCTCACCACGGCTGTATAGTGGTTATTTGAGTTACTGAAGTCTTCCCATCAGGTTGAAGCAGTCTGGCCTTTCTCCTCTGAGTTCTTTCACTGACAAGGATTTCACAGAACTGACACTCACTAGATTTTTCTGTTCTTCACTGTCCTGATTTAAACTGGAGCTAAGAAGTTAGAAAAAGTGTAGGGTTTGCCAGAGTTCCTGTTTGGTTATAAAACAATCCCATCAGGCTGTTTTAGATTAAGTACTGTATAATAATATTATGAACCAAGTTTCAGCAATTTCTGTGCTTAAAAACATTGGGCCTCATTCACCAATTATGTTTACAAAGAAAATCATGCTCTACTCTCACCTTACATACCTCTTTGGCATTAACCAATGTTTTCTTACCTGGGATTTGTTCTTAGCTCTCTCAGTGCATAAGTGATGTTATGAAATCACTACTATTTCCCTTCTTATATTTTTACATTTTTTAGATTCATAATATAATGCCAGAACCAGGCTTTTTTTTCTTACAATAACATGCTGCATTAGTAGATCGGGGATACACGCTGGGTGTGTTTGAATATATTATATCAATTTAATACATATATACATGTTTATTTAAAAATTCTGCTTTCCATGTCAATCCACTTTTTTGCAGCAGCACTTTCACGGACTTGCAGGTTTTCTTGACCATTGTTTCCATTCTTCGTGAACATTTGATTGCACACACAGCCCAATATCCTTTTATGGGAATTTAGGAAGCAGTCACCTATACTACTTAGAGCAACCACTTTTAATTTATGAAGACACTGGGATTCACCATTCTAAGTGCATAGCCACAAACAAATATGAGGTTTTAGGACACATTATGAAACCGATGTAGACTATTCTTTAGGATTTCCTTAAGGGAAGATATTGATGAACGAGGCCCACTGTGCGCAGGCTGACTGCTTGCTGATTGGTTATCGTTTTGTGCTGTTAATAGGAAGGTCATGAGTTTAAATTCCAGGACCAAATTGGTAAAGAACCAATGCAGGAGCTTAAAGAAAATTCTTGGATTGTGTACTCTAAGTTGTATGCTGCTTTGATTAAAAGCCAATTCCAAATAAAAATAAACGTTTCATTAACAAGTCAACTGTGAGAACTTTAGCTGGGTTTTGCGTTACAATTCATTAAGTGTCTTTATCTGAAGAACTCTGATAATGCTTAATTTAAGTACTTCTATGTTGCAAAACATTTTATGGTTTGATCTGTTAACAGAAAATTTCAAACAAAATGACTTGTGTGTTTCTGTATCTAAGTTAGGGGGTATCTGCTGACTTTGTAACTATTTGTAATACTGTATGTTGCAGTTTATGAAATTGCATGGTATATAACAGGGGACCATTAATGCTAGTTTTTGTTGTTGTGAAAAATGTTTATATGTAAAGCTAGAACACTGTGTTGGTTTTCAATGATAATTCGTTTTTGTATAGCTTGTCCTTGACGTTTGTTGTGTACAATACATATTCTGTGGAAACTGCAGAATATTATAGGATATGGCACAAAATACAATGTAGCTTGCTGCAGGAAAACAGTATATTTCTCTAGATATTTACACAATAAATGAATGACTTCATTTGCTAAAGCTTTAGCATGCAGCTTTAGCAGAGATTAAACAATGTGTATTAAGTTTAATTTATATCCAACATTTTATATTTTTGCATGACTATATAAATGTATGCACAAGTATGCATTATAATAGGAGTTTTTGTTTTTCATTTTGTGCACCTTGTCTGGGAGAATAATAAGGCATGCACAGAATGTAACTCCCAAATACAGTGCTATTCAAGACAGGATAATACTGGATGTTTATTTTTATTCTTTCCACGGCATTTGCTTTTATCACCAAACATCAGTTTTTCTAGCAGTTTTCTTGCCATGCAACAATAAAATATGTTTAACCTGAAGAAAGCACATGAACAGTTTATTTTTTGTTGGACTACTGAGTGCCAGAAACTCACCATTTCTATTGCATAACTCTAGTTGAATGCCATATATGTCCTACTTATATGTCCTACTAAATGTGTTTATGTATATATAATAGGTGAACCTACTGTTAGGGAAGTATTAGGCAATTCATCAGCATAATATTTCCCACAAAATGTCTTCCATTATTTTCCACAACTAAACTATCACAGCACCTTTTTAATAATGGCAAGTAAGCTTGTTTTATTTGAGTTTACACACAACTCAACTTCTATGCAGAAATACACTACATTTTGACAACCACTATATTTTGAAGCCAGACTCATCAGTAGTCATTCATTTAATCATTCCTTCTTTTTGTTTCTCATTTTTAATTATAACCAGGTCTGGGGAGGGGGAACAGTCCCAAGAGGGAGGTCCAGGCACCCTCTCCCCGGCCACTTCCACCAATTCCTTCAGAATGAGTATCAGTAATCCTGTATCATAAATACATACACAGAAGCACAGAATCATAAGATAAAAATAAATGTTTGATATAACAGACCTACACTTTGAGTTTTGAAGCAATTTTGTAAGTTTTCAGAGGCAGACTACCCTCCAGTGGTAGTCGTGAACAACAGCAAATTTCTAAGTTGCAGATTTTATTTTATACCTAAAATAAGTACGATTTCAGAAAATGTTAAACCAGTTACTTGTGGGTTTTCACACATGTGTATTTTATGATTGTTTTGATAATGGTACAGTGTTTTTACCCACTGCAACTTATAACAACCAAGTGAAAGATCAGAAAACAGAATTACTGAGATGGTTAAGGATCACCTGCTGGATCAATACTTAGTGTAACCACCTTTTGCTTTAATTCCTTTTTGATTTTGATTTTTGCTTTGATTGGTGGACTGCAATCTTATATTCATATTCAAGTCATCTTTATCTTTTTCTTCTTTTGTATGCTCCTGTTAGCTGTTGCCTAATGGATGATCCTTCTTCATCTTGCTCTGTCCTCTGCATCCCTCTTCGTCACACCAATCACCTGCATGCCGTCCCTTACCACATTCATAAATCTCCTTGTTGGTTCCTCTTTTTCTCCTACCAGCCAGTTACGTCCTTAGCATTCTCTTACCAGTATACCCTTCATTACTCCTCTGCACACAGCCAAACCATCTCAATCTGGCCCCTCCCACTTCATTCCCAAACACTCCTACCTGTCCTGTCTCTCTAAAAAAAAACATTTCTAATTTTGCTCATTCTTTTCACTTCCAGAGAAAATCACAGCATCTTCATCTCTGCCACTTCCAGCTCCGCCTTCTGTTTTTTGTGCGTGTGTGCGCTACTGTCTCCAAATCATACAGCATAGCTGGCCTCACTACATATTTTCGATCAGTTCTAACAGTCCCCAGACACAAAAGAACATCTTGAGAATACATCAGCGTACATGTTTGGCCTATTCGCAATAAGTGTTATTTTGTACCTGAAATTAATTATGGATAACTCATCAAGCAATGCTAGTGGGGTTGTCAAAGAAGATTATTAAATATTATATATTTCTGAGCTTCAGACATGACATACATTTCAGTGTAATACAGATATCACAGTAGACTTTCTATTAGATGTTTTACTACAAAACCAGTTTATGCTAGACTATTATTTATCATTTATTATAAAAATACAGGGAAGTATACCCTTCATTCACCCTATGAAGGCTTGATTCCATCTGATCTTTAAAACTTGGCAGCTTCTTGGAAGGGAAACTACACGGGAATACCAGGTGCTGTGGAGGATTAGGGAAAGGACCTGGCAACCTACCCTGTGAAAAATCTGCCAAGTCTCCAAGGGTCCAATTTGACTGAGGAATGCTAGTGGGGTTGACAGGGTGAATGGAAGTATTCGATGGAATACAGATTTTTTTCTGGACAAGATATGTTTTCCACTGAATACTTCTATTCACCAACCCTCCAAAAAGACATTTTACATACAAATACTTACTCACAAACTCATTTGCTAAGCTGCTTACTCCTATTGAGATTGTGGGGAGACTCGAGCCTATCTCAGCTGACATTGGTGGAAGGCAGGGTACACCATAGCCAGACTATCGCAGGGACATCACATGCAGCCATTCACATTTATGTTCACACCTAGGGGCAATGTGGAGCAGCCAGATAGCCTGTCTATGGACTGTGGAAGGAAACCAGAGTGTCTGGAGGACACGCATACAAACTCCACACAGAAACAAAGGTGAGACGAAGGTGCTAACCACTACGCCACCATGCCACCCTAGCTCTTAATAAATAAAATAACATTTCCTAAAGTAAATGAAAAAGGTCTTTATTTAGAATATCGTATAATCATTAACCCTTGATTTGTTGTTGTGCCGCCAGATCGCAGGTCATAAAAAACATCTAACTGAAAGTTTTCAACATGTATGCTATATTTGTGTGTTATAAGTGATTTTTTTCTGCTCCTGTGCAATTAGCAAAGCACCAACTTTGCCCATCAACACTGATATTGTAAGAAAAAGACCAGTTCTGTGTATGATAACACTTATCTTTTTTGGTGTAAAAAAATTAATAAAATAATAATTATTATTATTTATTAATTTTTTATTTATTATTATTACTATTATTATTATTATAATGTCGATAGCTGTCATCAGCACCATACAGTAGCTAGGCAACATTTTAGCAGTTACTGAACTTAACCTCATTTTCTGTGTTCTCTGCAGCCAACCTCACAGATTTCCCCTCATGACTCTGGGTTGCCAAACCTTTAATATTTTAAATGGCATCATGCTTCAATCTCCTCATTCATTCTAAAATAAAACTCAAGATACAGCCAGTCATCTCCTTCCAAGAAATAGCACCACACTTGAGTTGCTCGAGCTATCCCAATGGCTTCTTGTAAGTTTCAATTTTGTGGTTCAAGTCTTCCACAAATTAGCAGCCTTGGGACATGGACGCATGCTGACACAAGGAGTTGTTCCTGCAACCTGCAACAGTACATCTGGTAGGCATTTTTCTTGAACCAGCCATTCTTTAAACTCCTAATATTTAACCTTGGGGACCGCTGCATGCACTCTTCCCAACTCCCGCACACCGTTGTCCCAGGCTTCCTTCTCTATATGACATAATGCGGTCACATGACTCCTTTGATTTTTCAAATAAACTATACTAAAAGGAATGTAAACAGAATTGAAAAATAATTGGCATATTTTTTTGTACATAGAAGAAAACTGGGGGAAGCTTTAAGCCTGGGCTCTGACTAGGCCACGCAAGCACATTCACCTTTTTCTCCTTCAGCCACTGTGTGGTCAACTTCAGATAATTGCCATATTGGAAAGTGAACTCATTGACAACTTTCTGGTAGAGGGCAACAGATTTTTGTAAAGAATTTAAAGTATGATGCCGCATCCATTTTTTCTTCTATCTTGACACTGTCCCAATCCTTGCTTCAGAGAAACACCCACGACACAGGATGCTACCTCCTCCATGTTTAACTGTAGGTATGGTGTTTTTTGGAAAGTAAGTTGGCTTCCTGTCAGATACACCATTTGGCGTTGAGGCCAAATAGTTTGATTTTGGATTCGCATGACCATAACTCATTTTCCACTTGGCCTCAGAATCTTTAATGAGTATTTTGTCAAAGCTCAATCAAGATTTTGCCTTTTTTTGTGCAACCCTCCCATACAAGCCACATTTGTGGAGCATTTGTGATACTGTTGACACATGCACACAATGACTACTTTTTGCCAAAGATTTCTGTAACTGTTCCAAAGTCTCTGACCAATTTCCTCCTCGCTCCTCTATCTGGATTAGAGTAATAGCCTGATCTGGGAAAGATCCTAGTATCATACATGTTCCACATCTTAAGTATGGATTTTACTGTCCTCCTTGGGACTAATTAAGCCTTTGAATAGAATTCATCTACTCACTTGTGCCTGTCAACAACTTTATCCCTGAGATCTTTTGACAATGCCTTGCCACCTAAAGTTGATTGTTTGCTTTCAGTTTCCAAGCACTGGAATGCCTGAGGAAGAGTGGTCTTTATACTGAATTAATCAGAATGATTACAATTGATTACAGGTGTGCAATTATACCTTATTGAGTTTACAAGTAATTTAGGAGGGGATGATTTTTAGCAATCTTAGTGATTCTGATATTATTTTGGATTTCTAAACAGTTGCTATTATATTTTTCACTTAGCTTTTATAAGTTGTGCTGGATAAATACACTTTGAATGTTGTCTTCAGACAGCAAAGCAACAAAATTTTTATATTATGAAGGGGTTACTTTTTAATATAGAACTCTGGCTTTGGCATCTGGCCTTCAGAACACTTCCCTGACCAATAAAGTAATTACCTGGATTTAAAAGAGCAAATAGGTGAGAACCTTTGCAACCTTCTCCTCTCTTGGGGAAAAAAATTAACCTGTGGTCATGGCAAAGATAGCACTGCATATCAGGTGCATCAAGCAAATACAACAAAATTTAATTAAGAACTTACTGTCTGGCATATGGAGAGCCACAGTTGTCCAACACCTCTCACCTTACAACCACCAAAAAAACAAAACAAAAAAACCCACAAAACAAAACAAAAAAAACCTGAAAAATGAGATAAGGTCATATTTTGACAGATGTGTATAAGGTCTATGCGTGCCAGAATAGTCCCTTCATCTTCCACATGAACTTGAACCATATTGCAAACATTATCCATGATTTTTTTACATTGCAAATAATTTCATGTAAAACATCTTTCTGTTGGTTAGACGACTCTGATTTTCAGCCTTTCATATTATTAAAACTTGGAAGGGTAGTGCTTTCCATCAACTCAGCTGATAAAAATGTGGTCAGAAAACAATCTTTTTTGACCATGTAACAGATCAATAAAATGTTTGGTGAAGTTAAATAAAAAGAATGGACAGTACTCACCATTATGTTTAATAAGGAAAATATTTTCAGACACACTACGCAATGAGAAAACACAGGAATGGAACTAAACTGTGTGGCCATGAAAAAAAACACTCGTTAGTATGAATAATTAGTGTGTGTGTGTGTGGGAGGTGGTGTGTGTGTGTGTGGGGGGGGGGGGGGGGGGGGGGTTCCAATTTTTCCGAAACACCAAAACCTTCTTTTTTTCTTTGGGCAACTC
>JBCNYG010000006.1:18205577-18217975 GCA_039654305.1 Porochilus rendahli | reverse complement strand
ACAGCAGTGACAACCCGCTGATAGTGGGGCTTGAACCCCCGACCTTGGGATCAGTAATCCAGCACCTTAACCACCAAAATTTTAGCATGTGTATGTTTACAGAAACATGCATACACAATGGAAGAGAAGTACACATGTGATCAGTGCTGTGGCAGCTGCGCGAAGGCATGATATATTTTTCCTGCCATTTTTATTTATTGGGTCACCTGGGTGGGCATGCAAGCTCGAATATGACAACGCAATTGAGCTCAAGGCTTTGGCCCATTTGCATCTCCAAAGCTCTGCTATATGATCTATTTTGCTAAGTTGCTAAGTAAAGCAGCATACTTGCCTCACAGCAAGAAGGGCCTGGGCTTCCTAGAGTTTGCATGTTTTACCTCTGCTTGTGTGGGTTTTCCTCCAGGTTATTAAATTTCTTTCTGCAGTCCAAAGACATGCAGATTAGGTCATCTAAGTACTTGAAACTGCCTAAATAAAATTGCCCTAACTCAGATTCATAGGTGTGACTGTGAATATGAATGATTATTTGTCTCTGTGTTACCTCTACAATAGATAGGTGACCTGCTCAGAGTGTACCCCGCCTCTTGCCTAAATTCACCTGGAATTGGCTCCTGTTTTCACAGCAACCCTGACAGTTAGTCTATACAGACAAAAGATAAAAGTTACTTAGCCTGTTAGATCTACATTTGTACCACATATCTATGTGTGAACACACAAAGTTGGTTCAATATCAACTACAATACACAATAAAACCAATACACACTAGAACACATGAATGTCATGGCAATATTGAACCTTCAATAATTTCTTTGGACTGAGTGGTTTCTGCGGCAGAATACATCTTTAAATAAAAAGTGCATAAAGTGTCATTTATTAAGAATTTTGGATGGATGATGGAACAAGATGGAACATACAGGGTCAAAAATGTATGCACTTTCTTTATAAACCTAGATCAGGGCCAGTGTGAGTGCAGGTTTTAATTTCAACCAAGCAGTATCCACACCTTCCACCTATTTCAATACCTGATTTCCAAAAAAACTAACAAAAAACCACTACATTGCACATATTCAATTCTAAAGCCGGGTGGCAGCCATCTTGGTAAGCCACCTTGCTTTAAGATCTCAAATGGAGTCGTTGAACACAGCTCGAAAATCCTGACAATTTTACTGCTGATTGTCAGAATTTCTTAAATATACCTTTAGCAATAATTTTACTGAGAGCTGTATTTAATAATTTAAAAAAACTCTGCATAGCTCAAATTTGGCAAAAAAGAGAAAGGTTTTAAAATGAAATGTACATCTTGGATGTAGTTATTTCCATTTTGCTGTCTTTTCAGCTATTTGAGTTTAACTTTCAACAGTAAAGTGGTCTCACCAAGATGGCTGCCACGCAGCCTCAAAATGGAAACAAGCTAGTGTTTTTTTTTCTTTAATCAGTGATTGAAACAGGTGGATGTTGTGGCTACTTGGTTGAAGTTAAAACCCGCACCCACACCGACCCTTTGTGGATAAGATTGGACACCCCTCACCTAGATTATTTAGATGAATTCACTGCTTGCCAACTTTTCAAGGCCTCTTAACATCCTCTTAATGACCATGACTGAAAGTAAGCTTCTGTGTGTTAATATAAAAAGGGTTTGTTAGACAGCACTCATTGGATCGACCAATACTCATACAGTGGCTTGGCCTTGGATTTTTATCTCCCACTCACAAAGTGGCTCGGGAGCTATAGGAATGGGTTCCGTCCATCCGTCTGTCTGTCACACTTTAGTTTCTGGACATTTACTTTCCATGTACTGAAGCTGCGGCTTATAAAACTTGGTCTGCTGGTTCACTACTATGAGTACTAGGATGAGTTTGTGTGTGAGTGATCCTGACCTACTTATTTTTAAGACCACAGAGGCAAAACTTTATATTAGGTTTCCAGGCGTTTATTTGGAGCTTTCAATCTGGCTATGATTATTCTGTATTGGCATATTAGGAAGTGGTCCTTTAGCTGGGAGCATCTGGATATGGTATATTTTTCCTTTTTTTTGCCTTACAATCTGGAATTAAAAGGGATATTTGGCAGGCTTTTTTCAGTTGAATATCCGGTTCAGTTTTGCTGCCAATCAAACTGGTCCACTGCATAAAAAGTATGAAATAATGGAGCAGGAAGACTACCTCAAAAGTTTTCATCATAACCTCAAACCATCAGAAAGTTGGAAAAACTGGGTGTTCGAATGGAACAATGAGTCCAAATGCACGTCACAGCTGGTTGTGGAATGAATAAAGTAAGCTTACATCAAGCCTAAAACAAGTGCTGACCTCAACTGTATGGAAAACATTTGGACAGTGCTTATAATGCCAGAAAGGTCAAGTGCCAGGAAGAGTGATCAAATATCCAACCAGTATTCAGACAGAAGTTTGCTGAAACTTGCTAATTAACATTTAAGTAAATGTTAGGTGTGCTGCAAGTATATTTACCCTCCCTTTTACCCTTGTATGTAATTTTGACCTCGTGTTGATTTCAGAAAAAAATGAAATAAATGAATACTCATTTCTAAATGAAACATATATGCTGTATAATCATTTCGCCTAGAATAAGGAAAGGTTCAGAGGAAAGACTGAAAATGCTACCATGACATTCATGTCTGTGTATGCAAAATTCTCTCCACACGAGTATATTAACCCTTGGAAACCAGAGGCGAATTTACGAACAGCAAAGACGTCTATGTGTCTATTAAATATGGCCATAAATTATTACAGGTTTCCACAGCAATAATTCACAATTATTTTTATTTTTTCCAAATCCTCCCCAAATATTTATTAGCATACCCATTGCAACATAAATCAGTATGGCAGTATGGTGTACATTTAAGTACTGATTAATTCAACATAATGAATGAGCTTTTGGAAACTGGGAGAGTGTGAGAAAATGTGAAGTGGCCAATAGAATGTCAAAGTTAGGAAAGTGGCTTAGGAGAAAACTGCTCTCTCTCACTCTCACTCTCCCTCTCTCTATCTGTGTGTGTGTGTGTGTGTGTGTGTGTGTGTGTGTGTGTGTGTGTACACGCTCCAGTGAGACTTGGCAATGTAGTACTGCACTTGTCTGTGAACACTGAACCCACTCACCCTGTCTACACCAATGATGTCCTATAACACACTATGAGAAAGTCTCTCAAGGTATCATTTAAATATTATATTCAGTGCTCCAAATCAACACACTACACCTTCTTATGTATCAAATAACATCACCCGCAAATACACCATATACCTATATCATGGTCACGAAGGGAAGCATGTGCTTAGCAACAACACTGATGTATAGCATGACATTCAAACAAAGCTCAATGGTTTCAGGAGGCAGAATCTGTGCCAAGTGGAGGCGTAGTGGTTAGCACATCCGCTTCACACCAAGAAGGTCTTGGGTTCAGGGCGTTAATGTGTGGTGTTTACATGCCCTCCCAGTGCATGTTTCCTCTGGGTACTCTGGTTTCCTTCAGTCCAAAGACATGCACAGATTGTTCCAAATTGCCCCTAGGTGTGAATGTGAATGGTTGTGTGTGTGTGTTGCTCTGCAATGATCTGGTGAGCTATTGAAGGTGTACCCTGCCTTCGCTCATTGTCGGCTCCTGCCTCCTTGCAACCCTACTAGCATTATGCGGTCTGGTAAATGGGTGAGTGTTGATAACGTACCAGGTTCCTGATATTCGCTAAAAGGACAGGAGCCAAGTCTCACTCAGTTAGTCGTTTGGTGAACTGTTTAGTCCTATTAGGGTCGTGGGGAGGGTAGAGTCTAGCTCAGCCGGCACTGGGTGAAGTCAGGGTACACCCTGAACAACTCGCCAAATCATCGCAGGGCAATATGCACACACAACCATTCATGCTAACACAGCCTTTAGACTGTGGGAGGAAACTGGAGTACCTGGAGTAAACCCACACAGGCATGCGAAGAACATCCACCAAAAATACATAGCAAAATACATACAGAAACCCCTGAGTCTGAGGCTGTGATGCGGATGTGCTAACCATTCCTCCAGCGTGCCACCCTGAGCCCGGTCTCTGTGTTCTAAAATGCGTTTCTGCGCACTTTGGTTGTGCTTATGTTTATTTGCGTAACCATAGTTTTTCCTCAGGAGGAACCAGTCTAGTCATTGTGCACTGACCTTTCTCATCAACAAGACACTTCCACCCGCAGAACTTCTGCACACTAGGTGTTTTTGTTTTCACACCATTGTGTGAAAATTCCAGGACATCAGCAGATTCTGAAGCACACAAACCAGCCCATCAGCCATGCTACAGTCAGATTCACACAGATCACAATTTACCTGAAGCTTTTGACCAGTATCTGCATGACACAGCTGCCCTGTGATTGGTCGACTAAATAACTGTATCACTGTGCAAGTGTACAGATGTTCCTAATAGAGTGGCTGGTGAGTGTACGTCACACACAAACGAGCAGCTCTTGACACACTCTAAAAGGGTCTGAAAAATCAGTCTCCACCCAAAAGTCTAAACATCTGGAAGACATTACATTATCCTGTAAGGCAAACAATCAAGACTACAAACTAAACCGCAGAAAGCATACTTCTAAAACACCTAAAATCTCATACCCAGAGACTCTGAATTTTGTCATTCATTAAGGGTTAAAACGACCCCACTTTGTACTCGTGGGCAAAGAATACCAGAAATACCAGAAAGCTATAAATAAAAGCAAAAGCTAGATGAAAACAATTAATAACAGAATAACAACAGTGCAAAAAGTGATGAATGCAAGCCTGTTAATAAATGGTATCTTCACAGCCATCAGGCTAGCATGGGTAACGGATATAATTTGCAGATATGAGGCTGTTTTTATAGCATGGTTTTTAGCCACATGAGAGCAACAGAGTGCGATTTTAGTGGATAGCATTCCACAATTATATAAAACTGGGTAAAAGAGCACATACGTGTGTTCCAACTGCAGAGCATGTACACTGTGTTAACACACAACATCTGTTGATGACCAGCTCACCATATTAGAGCAATTCAACCTGACGGCTTCACTTCACCTAAATCCTTCACAGGCGTATACGCCATCCTGTACCATACTTTTGACCTGTGACACTTTTCTGGGATCAGATCATTTGATAGCTTGGTGCCAATTATCTGTGCTACAGTGAACCCAATGGGAGTAACAGATAACATGTCTTTATGAATCCTTACACGAGTACATTTTATACATCAGAGTGAGCACTATATATAAATTCCCTGATCAAGCAGTATGCAGCGCTGTGGCAGAGGAACAAACACACAGGACAAGCTAGAATTTTTTGATGCTGAATAGCAGCAGTGTGTGTTCGACTGAGAACCAACTACAGCAGCTTTATTTCCCCTTGAGAATTTTACTTTAGCTAAAATAACAGATCTCTACATCTGAACATGGTACAGCTGCATATTTTCCTTGTTGTTAGAAATCTCTGCCATGCTCACTGAGCCCCAGCTTATTCACAGACAAAGAATTCTGGATTCAGCTTCACCGTCGCCTTCCCCCACTCTCTCTCTCTCTCTCTCTCTCTCTCTCTCTCTCTTCAGGGAGTTTGGGAAGGATAATGTAGGTCCCTGTGCTGGCTATGAAGGGCGTTCTGTATAAAGACCTTTAGGGAATGAAGGACCTCTGTAGATGTGTAAACCTACTGAAGGAATGGGGGCTGCACTATATCGAGTATAGGGTACCACAGAATATTTGAAATTGCTCTGACTGTAACTTTATTTTTAATGGCCACCATAAAACAAAGAATAAAGTAAGTAGGTCATAAAATGTGTTTTTTTCCCCCTATTACATCTAAAACATTCTATTGACTGTAAAATGTATTTTTACAGCCTTTTAAAAATGTATGTTTTTCATTACCTATATCCAAAAATGAGACACAATGCAGGAATAAATAAAAGAATTTACTGACACACATGGAAGATTACACATATATACGAACATATATATATATATAAACTCTTAAGCAAAATGTCTTTAGCACATCGGAATCACTTTAAAAACATTGAATGTCACAGAAATAATCATCACATTTCCCAACACAGAGTGCCTTTATCAGACTAAGGAGGATGAAAAGGCCAGTCATGCAGAGACGGAGTTCAGCTCAGAAGCACAGAGATTACTCAAAAGTGCATAACATCTATACACAGAGCCAGCATTTTAGATCTCACAGGATCTATCACACTATACATGTTATTAGAACATTCATTCATACTAATCCATTCATTTATTGTCTAAGCCACTTTATCCTACAGTAATTAGGGTCGCGGGGAGGCTGGCCCATCTCAGCTGACGCTGGGTGAGGGAGGGTTACACCCTGGACAGCCCGCTAGGCCATCGCAGGGTTAACACATGCAACCATTTACACTCACTCTCACACCTATAGGCAATTTGGAACAGCCATGTTTTTGGACTGTGGGGGGAAACCGGAGTACCCGGGGGAAACCCATGCAAGCACAGGGAGAACATGCAAACTCCACACAGAAACGCCCTGAACCCTGGAAGCGCAACCAGGCCTTCTTGTAGAGAGGCGGATGTGCTAACCATTGTGCCACCATGCCAATCTATTGACTATCTATCCAGACTGAAAAAACACCAGCAAAATTTCTTTATTCTTCCTACTACATGGTAAAAAAAAATTAGGAATTAGCAAGTGGGAAAATGCATATAGTATACCAGTCCCTGCAGATAAAACCAAACATTCCCACATCAGGATACTTCCATCACCGTGCTTCACTTTATGGAACTTTTTGGGGGGTGTTGAGAGGTGTTGGGTTTGTGCCAGAAACAGCATTTTTTTTAATCGCCCAAAATTTTAATTTTAGTTCAATCTGACCAGAGTACCTTCTTCCATATGTTTCGGGGGTCTCACACCTGCCATTTGATAAAATCTAAACAGTTTTTAAATGTTCTTTCTGTAAGCAATGTTTTTTTTCTGTCCACTTCCTCATAAAGCCTTATGCTTTCCAGCTTTTACAAGGTTTTTCTCTGAATTATGCACTCCTTGCACTGCCTGGGCCAGTGTGGAGCCATATTCATTCCATTATATAATGATGGAGGTTAATGGTGGTCATTTGGAATTATAAAAGTTGTGCATCATTTTTTAGAACCCAACCCTGATTTATACTTGTACCACACCTTTTAGGAGGGCTGATTGGTATTCATGGTGTCAATGCATGGAGATCATGAGACATTTAGACTGCACAGAGGTGGACCTTATTTATTAATGATGTGACTTCTGAAGGTAATTGGTCACACTGGGTCTTATTTAGGGGCTTCTTACATATGCATGCCACTTATTTACATATTTACTTATCTTTAATTTGTATATATTTTAATTTAATTTTTCATTTCACTTGCCCAGTTTAGATTATTTTGTGTAGGTCCATTGCATAAAGAAAAAGAAGAAATTTGAAAATATTTAGATTATAGGTTGTAAGACCACAAAATAGGATGCCAAGGGGGTAAATACTTTTGGAGACCATTGAATCTGCCAACAAAACAAGACCCAGCCATTATTACACATGTACATGCAATGTTATTAAATTTAGATTAGGATGAATGATATGTTATCGACAAATCCCTCACTGGCTACTGTGGCATTTTGTTTCCACTTGCTAAAAAGGATCTATAGTAGTTGACCTTTTTATTACATGCTCAGGTGAATAATTGAACCTAATGAATGAATTACTTTTTTACAACACACTGTTGCAAAGTATAACTGGCTACCGCTATGGCGCATTTCTTGAGTGGAAGCAATAAACTCATTTTTAAATTAATATTTTGTATGCAGATGAATTGTAAGTGGCATACTGAAACAGTTTGACAGTGTGAAAGACGATTTAAGTGAGTGATCTACACCAGTAGAGAAACAGTGGGTTACAAAGTATTGCAATGACTGAAAGCTTGGTAAATATAAATAAATAAATAAATAAAATTGCCCCCTAAGCTGAGAGTATCTAGGAGGTAGCACATTAGCCTTTACCTACCCTGACAGACAGATGTGATGGGACCATAGCCGTTCTTCCATTAAAAGGGGGCAAATGGATCATTACATTAGAACACCTACTACAGTGAACCATGATAAACAATAGCAACAAGCAATCAAAGAGAATTTAAAAAGGAATCTTAAAACAAACTACAATAAACTTTTTGATTACACCTCAGAATTTTTTTTCTATAGCCAGTGAAGGTGGATTACTCACCACCGATTCTGAGATGAATAATTGAAATAAATTCATGAACATAAGATCAATTTCTGATTATTGTCATGTTGGGAGGAGAATCTTCTTCACATGAACACTTTTCTGATAAAAAAGCAGGTTTTCCTCAAGAATTCAACAATTTTTTGCCCCATACATTTCCCCCTCTATCTTGACAATTGCCCCAGTCCATGCTGCAGAGAAACACCCACACAAAAACATGCTACCTCTTTCTTGCTTATTCCATGGTGTTCTTTGGCCAGTAAGCTGCATTGGCTTTCTGTCAGATATACCATTTCGTGTTGAGTTCAATGAGTTTGATTTTGGACTCATTTGACCATAACAACTTTTTTCACTTGGCCTCAGAATTTTCAAGGTGCATTTTTTTATGTCTATAGACCTGGCTTAATTCTGCAACCCATCCATACAATTCATATTGGTGAAGCATTTGTGATATTGTTGTCACATGCACATAATGACCACTCTTTGCCAAAACAAATCCTTCGGTTATTTTAGAGTTGCGTATGCCTTGTTGTAGCCTCTCTGGATCATTCTTAAATCCTGTTTGGAGGGACGGCCTGATCCGAGAAGAATCTTAGTCGTACCAGACACCTTCCGCTTAGTAATAATCAATTGTGTGGTGCCTTGCCACCCATAGTTGATTGTTTACTTTTAATTGTACTTCTACACACTGGAATTCTCTGTGAATAGCTGTTTTTATATTGAACCAATCACAGGTGGAGGCCACTTAGACTGTTGAACATTTGAGAAGGTGATTAGCTACATCTGATTGAGTATTTTTAGGTGATCCATTTTATTTATTTTATGAACCGTCGCTAATGCATATTTTACTTGCATATTATAAGATGCAGTGTATAAATACAGCTGGAACTGTTGTTGTGTACGTCTTCATGTAGGTGGGGGTGGGGGGTTGTTGTAAAATAAAAATGTGAATTTTAGCCTAATAATCGGGTCATACATGCCATTCTTCTGACATCTTTTTGTTTTTCTACATCTGCAAGAACAGATGAATGGAGTCCAACAGTACTCCCTTGAATTTGCGAAAAGGTTTTTTTCACCCAAAACTAACCCATATAAATACGTGAATGTGGAAAAATTAACCAAAAAAGCCTAAACACTTTAACTAGGACAGCACAGTGGCATAATTTTGAGCACTTCCACATCACAGCAAGAAGATCCTGGGTTCGGGCCAGGTGCATGGCAAGGGCGTTTCTATGTGGACTTGACATGTCTTCCCCAAGAAAATCTGTGTTTGGCTGTTCAGGGCATACCTCTGCCTTTGCCCAGTTGGTTGGGATGGGCTCCAGCCTCCCACATCCTAAGGCAGGATAAAAAAATTCCTGGTTTCTCATCAGTGCCCATACCCTTTTTATATATAACTTACATACAAATTTTTTACATATAACTTTTTATTAATATTATTATTATTACTATTATTATTTAAACATGCTCAAAACCTCAGAGAATGCCTCAGATAAGGTAAAAACTACACAGAACATAATTCTGTGTTTGATTGTGAGATCGGTTTAGTTCTGTTCAAAAAAGTTATATTTTCTAATGATTTTCACAACAAGGCTGCTGTTTTATAGTCAGTTGTTCAGAGTTTAAAACGTGTTAAATGTACAGGTACATGTAAACGTCTGGTCAACAAGGGTGTATTGTATAGCTTCAGTCACTTTACCGACATTTAGCTTTAAAAGCTTTGGTGCTTCAAAATTCTCCTCGTTCCTCTATTTTAAAAAATGCATGCCACATTTAGGTTTTCAAAAGATAAGAAACCAGGATTTTTTTAAACCAGGATTAATAAAGGATAAAGCAGCTTGGAAAATAAAATAAATTAATAAAATTAAAATACTGAATACAGAATTAAAGGAAGAAATGGTGCATCTGTTATGCTGTCTGAGGCATTTAGCTTGCTGTCATGTTTGGGTCCGCATGTTCCTTTGGAGTGATGCAACACAGCAAATAAATAAAGTTATTGTTTCTTTCATATTAAATTTCTTCCTGCCCTTTGCAGGTGCTCTTCTGTTCTGAGGAAAAGCTAATGAAGACCTGTTTTTAAATCAGTTTCATCGTATCCAACACCTTCATAAATCACTCCATTCTGGGCTGGTCACTAAAGTGTAATGAGCCTGGCCAAGTGCCTCAATATAGAACATTAATAACTGTAAAAATTTAGCTGAAAGAAAGCAGCAAAAGAACAATAGTCAATATACAACAGTGCAAGAAAATCAGCAGCACATGAGCAACCTCCCAGATGTTCTCCATGTCCTGCTTCACACAGCATGCAGTGTTGGCAGCACAGTACCATCGTGTTGTTCCCTGGCTGTGTTCATGACAGTAACATGAATGAATTAGTCCCAGTGTAGTGGGTTGGAATAGTGACAGAAAAACTTGCAGCCTTTTGGGTTTATAAACGTAAACAACGTGTGTTCAAATGTCTGGCATCTGACTCATCGATTGCCTGAAAGCCATGGTTCAGTATAATCACAGTTAGTGTGTGTCAATGGCAAAATCAAATTAATATTACACATTTTTTTTACTGGTAATATAAATGAGTTGAATTCAGAAAAAGATTACAAACCGTTTTACAAACCATATTTAATCAAACCACATTTAAAACCATCTGTCTTTACAGGCAGCTGGATCATAATTTTAACTCTACATGCACAACCACCCTTCTGGCAAAACGGAACATTTTTAGCCCTGGCTGAAAGCTCTCATTGTAAAAAAGATGACTGCAGGAGAGTGTGAGTTGAAAGGAAAGAAATAGAGAAGAGCTCTGAGACTTTAAACTTGAAATACAAGAATTACATTTCATATTATTGGGCATATCAGTTATATCTCTCTCTCCTTCTCTCTTTCTCTTTCTCACACACACACACACACACACACACACACACGATAATTAAACAGCGCTCCAACCTCATGAGTTTACACATGGGAAATGTTCCACTGGTGTGTTGGCAGTGCCGAGCTTTAATTCAGTCCATTTCTTTTTCATTCTACTGACCATGAAAGGATATAAATCTATATAACAAGCCAGAATGTGCAGCTAGAAGCCAATAATAAGCAAAACATTTATGTTGTAGCTATAAATGAAATATAATATTCTGTTAATATATTTAAAATAATGTTTAACATTTAAATGAAATACATTTCGATTCTTCTTTTATGTTTATATTTTAAAATCATATATTATTTTATTTCTTTACATGTATAGCATATAAACACATTACTTACATTTATATTTAACAATAAGCATTCTCAAGTCATTTTGCACAAAAAATAAATAATGTAAGGATATGGAACACTGTTGTTTTGTTGTGGGGTTTTTTTTCATCCTGCACAAATTTCTTTAGAAAAATTTTTTCTTTAGAACATCATGTGATGCTCCATGTTCAAGCCCAAATTTATATGAATTATGATCTTAAGAATAAATCATAAGAAACACACATATTTGCTACTAAAGCCATGGCCTTACACACTCACTCACTCACTCCCTCAATCATTCAAGTCTCCTAACAGGCTTGCGGGTAGACCGAAGCCAATCTCAGCCAAAACTAGACGAAAGCGGGGTGCACCCTGAACAGCTCGCCAGACCATCACAGGCCCAGCACGCACACGACCATTCAGACTCACCCTCACGCCAAGGGGGCAATTTGGAATAGAAGACCTGTCCTAATGCCAACAGTGCCATCTTTAGTGAAAATCTGGATCATTTGTCCTGAGCATAAGCTTGACATCCCCTGCTTGGGGACCATGTACAGCTGCACTGTAAAGTTCTTTTGTCACGGTATCCCTGAATAGATCTAAGTGAAGAAAGGGGTAGAGGACAGAATCAGAACAGAACAGATCAGCAAATCAATACACTCACCTTGTTTCAAGTGACTCTGAAAATAAAACAGGAGCATAATGAACGACCCCAGGCACAGAACAAGAGCCATGCGGTTGATTTTCGGTTTTCTCATCTTTCTGTGGTGCTGGAGCTCTGTGCTTCATAGATACACACTGGATGGAGAGTTTGTGCTGCTCTCTGTGTGCGAGTCGCTCAGCAAAACATCCTGGAAAACCAACAGTCGCTATTCACTCGGAAGCTTCATGCCGGTGTGTGTGTGTGTGTGTGTGTGTGTGTGTGTGTGTGTGTGTGTATGTGTGTGTTTG
>JBCNYG010000006.1:18173120-18195587 GCA_039654305.1 Porochilus rendahli | reverse complement strand
CCCCCCCCCCCCCCCCCCCCCCCCCCCCCCCCCCCCCCCCCCCCCCCCCCCCCCCCCCCCCCCCCCCCCCCTCCCTCAACATAGGTTTGCCGTACGGACGAGAAACCTGAAGAAACTGGTGCGCACACGATACTTTCTCGTCCTCACTAGAAACCTAATTTTTTCCCCTCCCCCCCATGTCCCTTTAGGGGCTCCGTATAAATGAAAAACAAAATAATTAAAAATAAAATCAATTCATGTGTGAAAGTAATGAATAAAATCTACCGATTTCAATTTCACGTTTGCAAATAATCTGACCTTTAAAAACTTCCCCTTTTACCTTTAAAATGTGCGTGCGGCTGGGGGGGGGGATGGGGGGAATCCACATTGCCTTCATTGCATAATTATTAATTACTCTGAGTGGATAATGCTTGAATCAAAACTATGAACACTCACAGATCACCACAATTTTAAAAATGAACACACACACACAGATCACAATTTTAAAAATGAAAACACAAACACACACACACACACGTGTAGTACATATTCTAAAATTTGTATGAATGTAAAAACACTCCATTGGGGAGCTCAGTTCTCTCATGAGTACTGTGTATATTCCATGTAATGTATAGTTTAAAACCTTAGTTCTGCTGATCCTTAATTTTTTATACGATTCAGTGACAACCATATAGCCTTTGATGAATACTTACTTCACAATAGCATTTAAAGGGTTACATTTCATAAGCAAAAATATATAGGCTATGAACAGAGGAGATTTGTCTTGAGTGTAAAAGAATACACCCAAACATCTGTCGAGCATTAAAAAGAAACAAACTGTACGTCTGGTTGAACTGCTGAACAGTTAACAGTCCCATCCTCATGTTCAGCAGGTACTGCTACAGGAATATTTTATCATGCTCATTTTAATCCTCTGAGATGCTTTGCTGGGTTTGCATCTAATCCATTGTTCACAAGCTAATAATCTTTGGTCCATGCTCTAGTCTGTAACTGAAAACCATGCTCTCAAAACACTGTTCGTGTATCGTTTTCAAATATTAAGAATATCACAAGGTTAAACATGAATGTGCTATTACTTAGCTACAAATAGGTTCAGGTTTGGTCAGGAGAGGAAGAATTAAGCTTTTAAGAAACTTTAACACTGTCAGAAGTGGGAACATTTCATAATGCTAGCAGTTCACCTGCTTCCTCTTTGCTTGGTGGGAAAACCCACATTTCCTAAGACTGTCTTCTGTGTTTCTTTTCACCCAATAGAAACACTTATCATTTCTGCTATTAGTGAATACTTTTGGGCAAAGCTTAAAAAATAAATAAATAAGTAAATAAAATTAAAATGGGATGTGTAGAACCCCAACAAATCTGGTTATTTTGTCAGTGCGTTCCAATCTACATTGTTAAAATGTGCCTTTAAAAAAATATAAATGCAGAAATCAGAATACATAGCTTTATTAAAGTTCTTTGAATTGTGCTGAAAACAATGATGCCATGGAAACACTGGCTTGTACACTTACCAGGAACTGTTGCTAAGTAACAACATATCAAGGAATTTGAGGAATTTACATTTAATAAAGACCACAGCAACCAGGGGGTCTATAAATTGCAAAAACAATGATAATCACAACAATTAAAAATTTATTTGGTTATCATGAGAACCAACTATTAAATAGTTTAATTTAAAAGTTTATTTAAATCAGATGACAATTTAAGGTACAACTGAAGTTTAGTGAAATCACAACTTTGTCTCGTGGACGGCTGTTTAGTAAAAAGTTTAAAACTTGATACTGGACTGACCAAAAAAAAAAAAAAAAAAACAAACCAAATAAATGTTCCTTGATCCATAGATGGAATGTTGGTTTTATTTTTATTTATATATATGGGGTGTATACAGAGGACAAACAATGCAGACCATACACTAACTGTAAAGTAAACAAAACCTGGCCTGAGTTCCCAAAAATGCTGTAATGTTTAACATGTTAAGCATTAATGGATTTTAATATCGTAGGCTGTGGTGGATTAATTTTGCCTGCCTTCCATATGTATTCATCGTAAGTGCTCACTCACCCAGTTTTAACAGTCATGACTGCATGGCACTGCAGTATTTTTGGGAAATCAATAGCTCCAATTCTATTTGTGAACCTGGAGCTGAGGATGCTGGACAAGTGTGTTTGTACAAGAAGGTGTGTTTACCTCGAACATCCAAGTACAGATCATTATCAGTCTTAGCCCACCTCAGAATTCAGGTTAAGGGCCAAAACGTCACACAGCACTTGAGAATGGGAGTGCAAAAGAATGCATCCACCACCAGTGCAAATCTAACTTAGGCTTGGAGGATTTGGAGCAGCAGAGTAACCCCGCTGTTTAACAGGCTGTCCTACAAGATTTTAGCTCCTTCAGCTTCTCTGTAGCAGGTTCAGCTCAGTCCTGGAGCACCACAGTCTGAGGACTTCTGTAAATGCAACCACTAAAAAACACGCACTCCTAAGGAGGAATCCTAGAAGCGCCAAGTGGCATCCAGCAGTTACATTTAAAGATCTATAGCCGTGGAGCTCGAAGGCCACTGCTGACCCCGTTTCTTTTTTACATTTAAACTAAGTGCATTCTAAGCTAACCTTTTGCCTTTATCCAATTTCATGTTTTATTGCTCTGTGGTTTCTCTTTGGGACTTGCTTTAGCCTTGAGTGGAACTCAAAACCTTGGATTCTAGTGGAAATACTTATGATACAGAGCGGAAAAGCTGAGGAACTTGGATGGATGACGCCAGTATAAACTAGGAACCAGTTCATACAGTTTTAGGACAGCCTATTAAACAAGCAGGGTTTAACCTCAGCAACCAGACTGTGCGATGTTACCACCTGACCTCTTAGTCACTTCCATTGTGGTGAAGATCTGGGAAGAGAGATGAGACGGTCATTAAAACACAGCTTAATTTTAATATTACTACAAGACAAAATAAGCCAAACCTATAGTTTTGAGCTTTATTATCAGACACACGCACAAACCTCAGCACAGGTCGGGTGAATCCCAATAGTGCTGTCTAATTGCTCCTTTGTGACACCACACTTCATGGCAGCACCAAAGCCCTGAGTCACCTCACCAGCATTAGGACCCAGATAGTGAAATCCAATGACACGGTTCTAGAGATATGCATACATACAAAAAAAAAAAAAAAAATCATTCCAGCTCAACCCCACACTGTCAAACCTCAGAGATGGTGCAAAAAGATAATTTGTCAACATCACAAAACTTCCTACACCACTAAACCTCAACTTGCTGACTGAAAACTTACTGTTCTGTGACATACAGATAGATAGATAAATAAATAAATTAATTTATATATAGGTGTGTGTGTGTACATATTCTCTCATTGTGTTTTTTATATTAATAGTACCATGACGGTTTTTAAGCAGGCTCTTGATCAGCCACACATGGTGGTAACGCCCACAGCTTCCCCTGCAGAATTCATACTTATAACCACTATGCCACCATGCCACCCAGATTTAATTTTATATCACAGCCAGACACTCCTGAGTTCGATTTCCATGCTCTATTGTTTGTGTGGAGTTTGCATATTGTCCTCATGCATGCATGGGTTTCCTCCGGGTATTCTGGTTTCCTCCCACAAGCCAAAAAGACAAGCACATTCGGTTAAGTGGCCATTTCAAATTGCCCCTAGATGCGAGTGTGAACAGTTGTGTGTGTTGAGCCTGCGGTGGTGTGGCAAGCTGTTCAGGGTGGTCCCCACCTTCACGCAGTGTTGACTTGAGACAGACACCAGTCTCACAACCCTAATAGGATTGAGCTGTTCAATAAATCAGTGAGTGATGGAATTTAAAAAAAGTGAAATGGAAGTGTTACCACTCACATTATCCAACTTGTTGCAAATAATCTTGGCATAGCAACGGTTGTTGTCCCTGCCAGGTATGGTGTACTCCAGAGGCCAAAACAGACTATGAAAAATCTTCACACCACAGAACAAAGACACTTGTAAATTACGTGTAGTGAACAAAATAAGTTTTGAGAAAAATAAGTACAACACACACCTCCAGGTTTTCCTCTCCATAAAGCACTGTAGCTTTTTCCTCAGAATGACCACAACTGCCATACTCTAGAGGTGTGAACACCGTGGTAGGAACGTTCACATAGTCACACTGCAAATAAAAAACACACCTTAGCAAAAGTCCATGGATCATCCTAGGAGATATCCTGAATAATTTTATTAAAGTGAAAGAACATATGATTAAAAATAGACTAGTAGAGCTATGATCATAATCTAAACACAGTATTATAATTACAGTAAATATTAATCACGGTGAAAGTGCTTCTTCACAATTGAGTTTAAAATATAATACTTAGTTTTATTTGTTTAGGAAGAAATAATTTTATGACAATAAGACATGGCCAACATTAATCAGATGTTGTGTAATGTTTAGAGCAAGTTGACGCACCTTCATAGAGGAACCGGCAAATAATCTCCGAGCCAGCAGTTTTCCAGCCTGAATGGCAACGGGAGTCAGCTCCCATTTGCCCTCCAGGATGTCCCCAATAGCATAGATGTATGGAACACTGGTCTGCTCTTCATCATTTACTGGGATCTTCCCATTCCTTAAAAATATAGATAGATAAAAAAATAAATAAATCACATTCCTAACCTCCATCCAATGAGTTGCCAAAATAAACAGTGTAGAACAGTGAATGTACTGGAAATAATCAGTAATCACAAGGACTCTGCAAATTCCCCAACATAAAGAAAATTAGATCAACTTCAGCTGTGATTACTGCATCATGACTTTGCATACATGTGCACGAAGGAGTCATAGATTCTAAATAGACATGACAGTCATATGGCCTCATGTGTTACACCAGTTTCCATGCCAGTTCCCTGTTGACAAGAACATCTGTATATATTTACAGGGACAATCACCTATTTTTTTATATCTCGGATTAAAAATATATATATAAAAAGAAAGAATACCTGGAAAAAAAAGAAAGAAACCCACAACTTGCGCAATATAGTACATGGATGAGTAACACCCAGTTTAAACAACTCCATTTAGTCAGAACTTGTTGCCTGGCAGGCTTCGCTTTCCCCACATGAACACACCTCAGTAGAAATACTGCTGAATCACACTGACTGTGCTGTCACAGTCAAGTGCCTCACTTCTGAATGACCAGACCCACAAAGAACCGGGGGGAAGGGGGGAAAAAAAAATGAATGAAAGTAGGACAGCGTATTTATGAGAAGAAACTCAGATAACAGTGGGAGGGACATACTTTGGGTTAACGTTCACACCAACTTTGTCTAGACCTATAGTTCCTGTACAAGCATCACGACCAACAGCTATCAGTACCTAAGACAGAAGAGAATAATTGTAAATAATTGTACTTTTGCATAAAAGTAATAAAGTAGCACAAAAGTAATAAAGCAAACTGTAGGATTGACACTCACAGTATTGTACTCTCCTTCAAAGATCTCATCAGTCTCTTGAGACTTGGCAGTCACTTTCAATCTGCCTGGAGAGCCTGCCTCAAGCTGCTCTATCTGAAACACACACACACACACACACACACACACACTTTAAAATAACAGAAGGAATCTGCTCTCTCACTCAATCAGCTCATAATCACATGACAAATTGTTTGTCTTGGCTTATTAGATAACCATGACATTTCACAACACCACTTTACACCCACCCTGTGTCTCTTCCTTCACTCTTCACACAGACATACCTTAGTAGGAACAAACTTCTTGAGGAATTTGACCCCATGAGTCTCCATGTGCTCCCCTGCACGGTTGGCCATGTCCTGGTCAAAGCCTCTCAGTAGAATGGAACGGACCATTATGGTAACATCAAGCCCCAGACCAGCCAGGAAGCCCCCACACTCCAAAGCCACATATGATGCCCCAACCACAAGTGTCTTGCCAGGACAGTAGGGCAAGTAGAACAGATCATCACTGCAAGTCAGATAAAGGCACAAGCATAAAACAGATAGAAAACACATATCCCCAGATTGTAAACTACACACAACCCTGCAGGTGTTAATTTATAATTAATAAGCCTTTGACTAATTCATGATTCTAAGCAAGTTCCTGTTTTTTCTTTTTTGTTTTGGGGGGGGGGAAGAGACCAGATCATGTGCAATACAGGACTTGCATGTCAATGAGAAGTCACTACCCTTTTAATACAGGCCACAAATTCAAGTGGCTTGCACAGAGCCCTACCTCCAAGCCCACTGTGCATATTCGGAATTAAATGGAATGCTCACTCCTCGGTAGGTTTCCACACGACTCCTCAGTACTCAACCTGATTAATGGTCTTGGAGGTAAATGGACAAATCCACACAGCCCACTTGAAGATTTTGTGGAAACCCTACCAATAACAGTGGAGATTATTATAATGGAAAAGGCAGACTAAGCATATGACCCGCTCCAGCATAATACGGATTATGGCGCAACGTAGTGCTTTGAGTAAGAGCCAAAGTAAGTTGAAAATGGCTTACATGGATGAAGACGCGATCTCACCAAAAATACATCCCTCAACTTGACCAAGTTCAAAGATCCATAGACACAATCAATCCATGCTAAAATGCTTGTTTAAGAAATGGTTTCACAGCACATTTTTTAACATTGGACAAATCTTGCGGCACACCAGAAACCAAAAATGTTCCAGAACGACACTCTGTAGCTTGTGTGTATCCACAATATAAATTAAACTCACTCAGTGTGAAACCTGGGCCTGTTTTAATTGAAAACACATGAAGCTCTTCCTCAGCAAGCATCTCGTTTACAGTGGCTTTGCAGGCAGGTAGTATTAACGTCTCTGCCACAGTGTGGGACTGTTTTGGTTTAGCTTTAAGTTCAGCAGCTACGTAGCTTTGAGGGCTCTCTCTCATTTGCCCTTGTGGTTTTTCCTCATAATAGTTGGCCGTTTCTCTGTTTTCATGCAGGAGAACAAAATAGTCCATCTGCTTGTTTTGAAGTAATGGGTGGTCCATTTAGAGATGACGTTTAAGCTTGCTCTGTACTGTGGCACTGTTGGACTTCTCGCCACTCACCAAGCACAACGGAGTGGGTGTCGTCACATCCCCAGTGAAAGTAAAGCCGAACAAAAGACAGCTTTCACTGTATCGCCTCGAGCTCACTGTCTTTGCTTTCTTTTGACCACCACTTATATTACGGACCTCATCAGTGTCAGAAGTTTGTCCAGGGCTCAGTTTGGAGTTTGAAAAAGAAACCTCAGGTAACTGGTGCACACACACACTTTCTCCTGCTCACTAGAAACCTATCCCCCACCCCATCCTTTTAGGGGCTCCGTACATCACTAATTCTAGGAATAATTATGGCAATTAAGTAACCTAGTGCCACTCTTTAACATGGAAGAGTATTATATTACTCTGCCCGACACTACAGCATAGACACTCAATGGCCAATGGTAATTGGATAATTTCCCACTGTACACCTGCCGATCTCATGGCACACTAGTGTACCGAGGCATAGTGGTTGAAAATCCCTGATTTAGAGTATGGATGTTTCAAATGCTGACAAGCAGAAGTTACATATATTTTCATAAAATAAGCATTTCCAGATTAGCAAAAACAATGTGAGGCAACTCAGTCAATTTTCATGCTATAATTATGTTTTATAGCTCATTCTGAAGCACATTATATTCTCTTTCAAATTATCTCAATATATTAGATCTCCTACTAAACCCATATTATGCTGGAGCAGGTCACAAAAGAAATGGGATGCTTAGAAACCACATGTGTTTGATGTCAGGTGTCAGTGATTTCAGTGCTGAATTTTGGATTCAGCAACTTTTCTGACGAATGTTGATGAGAAAACTGGGCTCATCTCACTCATTTTGCGATGCGTATCAACAATTAGTAATATTCGCACAAATATTTGCAATGATTAGCATCTATCTGCCACTCTTGCCACTGTTTGGAAGCATCTGTGACCTTTTGCCAACTCCTGGTAAAACACCATGTGAATGCCAGGAAAATCTTGGAATTGAACCCCCAATTCCTATGCAGCCATCCTGTAGCAGAAGACAAGGAAAGCAGAGGAAGAAAAAGATTGTTGTTGAAGACAGGGGAAAAGGGGTGGGTCTTAAACCTTCCCCAGGACTGTGGTGAACTTTAGCAAGCCATGTTACAACTGTTTATTTTTGCAAACCAATTGTAAATTTGCGACAAGAAACTGTTTGGGACCATAATTGTCAGAACTGTTGAGAAACCTTTTGCAAACCCTGGCAAAACGCAGAATTTCCTACATTCGTCAGCCTTTGCTGCTCCGTGAGATACTAGCTTCAGACTGGTTTCATATGACCAGCTGAACTTACAGCATAGCAGTTTATTCAAAATCAACTTGAAAGCTGTAAAAGGGTACGGCAGGTTAGTAAAGAACTTGGTCTATAGTAGTCAGAATGCAGGGAAAGAAAAGGATGTACATGTCCAAACATAGAAAATGTACATGAGCCAAGTACATTCCCTGACCACCCGCAAGAAATAAAGCTCCCGTATCCATTCCACCCCCAAGGCCAGAGCAATTTAACTAAGCTCACTGTTGAGATGTTCTGGGTTTTATTAGGCTCTCAGGAGACAACAGCTTACCTCCACACGCGAGATTCTTACGGTGCTTTCCTGCACTTTAATAACACACTCACCTGGTGATGCAGTATTCTTTGTCTCCAGGGATGCCCAGGTAGCGCGGCCGCTCTCCTGTTGCCAGCACAAACTTGGCTGCAGTGTAGAATGTCTCTTTACCTCGACTGTTTTTGGCCTGAAGAGAAATATCAGAACAAGAATTTTCTATATAGTGAAATCAGCAAGATTATCAGTAACATCTCAAAATATGGACAGTGTAACGAGACTGGAGGTGGGGTGTTTGGGTTTTTTATATTTTAGTTTTTATGTTAAATGATGGAATCTGGTTCAATTAGTGGAATATTGAATTTTATTTAGAATATCATTTCCAAATATTTATGTTTCCTTACAGTAACACAATTGATCTTTATCGACAATTAACGTGAAACCTTTTTGTAATTATCTTGTGAAATATGTAAAAGCGCAACTGTTAGCTGATGTTTGTTTATTTAATGATTTAAAAATAAATTACTAACAAACTGTAAAGGTCTCCATAAGAATGTTCACGCGCAAGGAAATTTTGTACAAGACTCAGCTTTAAAAAGGTACAAGCAAGGAAGTAAACTGCAATTAACACCGAGCAGAATATAAACACCAGCATTTATATACACAACTTTAAAATAGAAATATAAACTCTGAACACTGGTATGTACACTGAAGGCACTATGAAATGAAAAATGAACAGCAGCAGAACAGATAAAACTAGAATGTAGATGTAAGTAAAGTGCGGCAGTATAAGACAGTCAATGTCCTTTCACAGAGACCTGATCCACAGATGCCATGGTTGATAGACGTATTGCTTAACATTCATGCCAACATTAAGTAACAAAAAGTATGCATTGAGGTATGTGCACAGCAACTGTTACTAATTCTCATAATTAAAAAAAAACCATAAATGGCAATTCAACCATGATGGATGTTAATTTCTAAGGAGTCTGGGCCATTTCAACCAGGCTCACACTAAAAGTTGAAGCTATAAGTCCCTCGTCTTATTTATGGGCATAGGAATGGTCTTGAGATATTTAGGCAGGGAAGACAAGATATCCAATGATGCTTTTGCTAGTTTATGAAAACAAAAATGACTGCAACAGACGTTACAAGAAAAAGAAAAAGAAAACAATACATGATTGTGACGTCAAGGTACATAGGGGAAGTAGGCTTGCTAATATACTGACTGCAGTAGAGAACAAAAGTAGTGAAGCATTTAGTGCCACTGGCTTTACGGTGGTGAAAAAGTCTGTGATGATTGTGACGGACGTATGGTTCATTAACATGAATTACAGATTAAAACATTGTTTTACTGGAATATTTGACATACTTGCTTTGGAGAAATTAAAATGATCGAATTACTGATGATTTTTACATCACTTTAACCCTTTTCATGCATTTCTGGGTTTAAAATGTTTTAGGAAATCTGAGAAAATTGTCTCCACTTGTGATACTCCGATACCGATGATAAATATCGGGTAAAAAAAGTTATATACCAATCCCCCTACATGCTCGGCCTTTCTCAAGGTACATGCAAAGAACATGTCAAACCCAAGAATCAATTATTACGAAGTCTAAGTATTAATAAGTTACACAGAACAAAACATCACTGAAGTCAATGAAGTATGGAGAGGCATTTGCAGTAAGTCAAAGCCAAGAAACCACACTTATATAAATTTCCATGTAGCAGATTCTTAAACTCAAATTGGGGTTTAAAGTGAAACTCACACCCCACTGTCCCAGAATTCATCCACCATGGTACATATAAGATGGCTAGAGTAGCTTATCTGATATTGTATGTTGAAGTTAGGTGTGTTATGAGTAAGGTGCACCTTTTTTCAGAATCTATAAATGAACATTTCTACATGGTCATGTCCCATTTTTCTTGTAATTGTTGCCCTAAATGACTTTAGTTCATAAGCAAAACAGAGTAGGAGTCACTGACCAGTTTACGCAGGACAACCTTGTTAGAAACACATCCAAGAATTTAATAAACAAGACACTAACCTTGATTTTGTGCGGCTCCACAAACTCCGCATAGGCATTTACATAGTTGACAGTCTTCTCACGTAAAGACACTCTGTAGTTCCAGTTCAAAGAGCTGATGTAGTTATTCACTGCAGTCTTCATTGTTTCCCAGTTATGACTTACTACAAGGAAGACAGCACCAGAATTATTGATTTCTAAATTAAAACATTACATTTTATAACCAGTAAAATACTTCAAAAAGGTGCTTGAGACAAAAATTGAAGCTCAAATGGGAGTTAAAAAAAAAAAAAAAAAGAAGACACCATTACAGAATAAACCACATGTTGACTACAGTTCCTATTTTACAGGATATTTCATTATAACTGAAAAATGTGGAAACTATAGTTGAACCTTTAGCTTGTAAACATAACTACTGCATACATCACAAAATAAATTTTTAGGTAGTTTAGTATAGTCTATAATCTTAGTTTGCTTGTCCCTTAAACATTCACACAGAGAACAATGCCGCTGAAGGGTCATCAGCTCTTGTTTCCTAGGCAACCCTTTTTCCATGTGTAACGGAGTAGTATTGAGCTAGTTCCCTACAGTAGCTCCCTGAGAGGTTTTAATCATTATATCATATTAACACTGATAAGCAGGAAATGTCAAACTGTTTCGGAAATGTGCACTCAAACATGGCATTTCCTGTTATTATCCCTGTGAAATGTCTGTGTGCTGTTATAAAGCACATGAAATTTAGACAACAATAATGAACTACTTTTGTATGTTAATGTGAATGGAATGATTAAAATCTGTTTCCCAATGGAAAATGTTTTGGGGAGTGTTTGGTGGCATCTGCTAATCAACAGTTTATTTAAGCTCTAATTAGTTATTACTCAAATCACATTGTGTGAAAGTTCAGCTCAGTTGAACTCTGTATCCGCACACTTCACATTAACTGGAAAAAATGGGCACCTTTCACTGGCTTTGAATGATCGCTAGTTGCTCATCACCTCCTGTTTGGCCACCTCTTATAGCTTCCACATTTTCGCTCACATTTCTAATTCATGCAACTAGTTACCTAATAAGGTAACTAGTCAGAGATGATATGTAGCTGTCATCAGCCTTAAAGAAAGTCATTCGTACTTCCTCTCCACGCTGATACCATCTGTAGCTAAGCCATGTAATACATATTACCACAGATCCAATAGCAGTTCGCACCTTGCTCACTGAACTCCCAGCCAAATTTGCGAGCGTCTTCCAGGGCCGTGCGCAGCATGGCGGTTTGATGCATGAGTTTCTTGGGAATACAGCCGACATTTACACATGTGCCACCCAGACCTAGACATATTAATCAAACATATTAAGAGCAAGCATGCAAAGGAAGTAAACGTGGCTATGTTTACTGTATTGTCCATTATTATGTATAAAATGCAGCACTATTTACCCCAGGTGGTGCCCAAAGGTGTAGGGACAACATAATCTAGAACCATGACCTTTTTCCCCAAAGCAGCTGCTTCCTGTAGAACATGACAAGAGTACATTTAATACATGCCATTTTGGCACTATTTAAAAAATTACACTATAATATTGTGCATAATAGTAAAGTATACTTGATGACAATGCTGTGTGAGCAGTCACCTTTGAGCAAGCCAGACCTCCAGAGCCGCCACCTATCACAATGAGGTCATAGTCATAGACCGTGCTCTCTACTCCCAGCAGCTGCTGTAGATGGCCATCTTTATATGCCTGTTACCATGATACCGAGTAATAATTATCATGGATACAAAAAAAACAATGAAGAGGTGATAAGGGTTCTCATGTATCATTCATTTTTACCACAAAGGTCTTTTGTTCCCCATTACTTTAAAGCACATATCTGCACTGTTGGCTAATTCAGCTGTTGGACCCAAGACCAAGATAAAAGCACCAGAGGGAACACATTAAAAAAGGTAGCGTTTTGTCAGAGTCGTAGCTGTTAAATATGCTGGTTACAGAGAACAAAACTGACTGCTGCTCTCTGCCAAATCCCAACTAAATTCACAGAGGCAACTTTTTTAATTATTATTTTTAAACAGTTTAATCTTTGTATCTGGAGTTCTTTTAAATCCAAATTATTCAATATTCAACCTAGACTTCCATTGAATACAGAGTTTTTACTGAGCTTGGCTTGTTTTTTAGTGCATAGTGATAGAGATGCACATCTTAATTACTTGATGCACATTAACAATGAATGAATAAGAAAACCTGAGGTCTGGCTCTCGATTGGGAACCAGTCAATTATTTAGTTTGCACAACTTGGAAGCTCAGTCTGAACTTCAAAAGTAGTGACAAAGCTTCAGGAAAAAAAAAAAAAGCACTATTTAATACTGGTGTCTTTAAAAGCAAACCACAGCCTGGATGTGGAGCCAGCAAAGAATTTCAGTAGATCAAACCTGGCACTTGAGAAATACCACAGCATGGACAACTAACCTACAAAGAACTGCCTGTCATTCAGTGACAAATTCTTTTTGGTTTTCATATGAGCTTTTGAGGCAATGCTATATCATGGCCTGCTGTACATTACGATAATGTAAATTATGTACCAAATGACAGGAAAGTTCTTCATACCCTCCCACACTTTCTGGTCTGATACGTGAAATGGCTGGCAATAAATTAAACACAAATAGAATGCCAAAAATCTTTCAAGATAAAAACAAATGTCTCATCTGTTCAGTCAGTGCTGTTATTAAAAAGTGGCAACATGAAGCACTACTGTAAAACAGAACGACTTCAGAATCTTAATTATCGCATTAAGTAATCACTAAATGATAGTGTCAAAACAGGCCTCTAAATAACTGTATGTAAGCCATTAGACTAATATTTTATGGAATTCCCTCAATACAGAGAAAATAAAACAATAACTCATTTATAATAAAAGAGCAAGCTTGTAAATTACATCCCACAGAACCTGCACTAAATAACCATAGCGGCACCCTAGAGATAGTGTTCATAGTTACTACAAGACATTACCTGCATGGTTTTGTCAGAGCCTCCTATATGCGTCTTGTTGACAAAGACATTGGGGACGGTTTTCTGTCCAGTCAGCTCCAGCAGCACATCCTGGTAGACGGAGCCATCCTCTGAAAAACATGCCAGACATGAAATACGGCTGCTCACGTTTCATGTGGAACACTGCTATTGTAACATGCCAACTCTGAGGAAGGCTTCCAGATGGCCTCCTGGTTTGTCTGCCATGAAAAAAAAAAATCTGTTGTGTACCAGTTCTTGGTGGGTTGACACTGCTAAACAACATGCAGGCAAGGCAGTTAGCTGTATTCTTATGCAGACAAATAGTCCTGGGTGAATCAAGCATTTTTACATTAAAGACACGTTACATGTCGAACCAAAACACTAGGACTAAACATGGGAAAACTACAATCACACTGAAATTCGTGTGAGATTAACCGCAACAATGGTGACCTTAGGAAGCAACACTGATTGTCAATTTCAAATGCTGTTGTTCAAATGGAATAGAAAACAGGTGGAAAGTACAGACAATTAGCAAGACACCCCAATAAAGGAGTGGTTCAGCAGGTGGTGAACACAGACCCCCTCTCAGCTCCGATGCTTTCTGGCTGATGTTTTGGTCACTTTTGAATGCTAGCGGTGCTCTCACTCTAGTGGTAGCATGAGACGGAGTCTACAACCCACACAAGTGGCCTGGGTTCCTCCTAATGCAAAACAATGCTAGACCTCATGTGGCTGGAGTGTGTTAGCAGTTCCTGCAAGACGAAGGCATTGATGCTTTGGACTGGCCCACCGGTCCCCCCCCACACCTGAATCCAATAGAGCACATGTCTCGCTCCATCAACCAACGCCACGTTGCACCACAGACTGTCCAGCCCAGGCGTTATAGGGAGGTCATACAGGCATGTGGAGGCCACACACACTACTGAGCCTCATTTTGTCTTTGTCTTTCATTACATCAAAGTTGAATCAGTCTGTAGTGTGCTTTTCCATTTTAATTTTGAGTGTGACTCCAAATCCAGACCTCCACGGGTTAAGAAGTTTGATTTCCATTGATAATTTTTGTGATTTTGTTTTCAGCACATTCAACTACATAAAGAACAAAGTATTTAATAAAAATATTTCATTCAGATCTTGGATTTTATTTTAGTGTTCCCTTTATTTTCTTGAGCAGTGTATATTGTGTACATCATAACACAAAAAGAGATTAATACTTCTGGAACAGAATTATCATATGTTTGAATTATGCATTGAATCTTTAACATTAAGGACTCGTATGACATTTTTTCTCAGCAACAAGATAGGGTAAAGAAAAGGGTTCTCTCAATGTGATGCTCACCAGACAACAGTGTATAAATGGCAGCTTTTTAGGGAAGCTCTACACACAAAGATTGAATCAGTGCTGTACTACATTTCCACTGGCACTGCAATTCACAGGACGTTACATGAAAATCATTCACTTATCATCAAACCATTTATCGGCAATATTATCAGGGTTACACAAAATTCTACATGTCAAACATGCATTGTATTATATGGAGCCCCTAAAGGGACATTGGAAAAATAAAATAATGAGAAACCTAACTTTATTTATTTTTATGTAAGAAAAAAAATGATCAAAATTGTCTTTCACATAGTTTGTCATGAAAATCTAGTATTTACACAAAGTGAACGAAATGTTTATTTTTTGTTGCTTCCTCACTCATGTGTAAGAAATACTGTGGTGAATTTATCTTTGTCTGTTCAACATCCATGTAAATGAAAAATATATGAGTTATGATTAAATATCAAGAATTATTTAAGATAGCCATTCAAAGCTTGGGTATTACAACAGACATGCATATATACACACACATACTATAGTAAAAGAAACCTGGCTGGTGTGAGTGATCTTGACACTGCAGCAGATGCTTTTGTGTGGAGATATAAAGGAAAACAATGAATAATACATGTGAGAAGAGAAAACAGAATAAAGATACACAGTTTGGTCAAGAGGGGAAAAGGAGTAATAAATGGAGTTTAAAGGCTCAAGGAGAGACAGGAACAGATAAGAAGCAACACCAGGCCGAGCCAAGGTGAATGACTCAGCAAGTTCTGCAAGTTGACTGTAGTGGCTACTCACAGATCGAACACTACATTATACACGGTCAATCGCCATATTTGCAATGGAATTAATTATTCCAACACATTCATAAAATCTGACAGCTACTGAGTACCAACACAAAACATACTTAATACTGGCCGTACTACAATTTCACACAAAATGTAATGTGGGCGTGTGCGGTTTCAAAAGAGAAACACATCCCTGTGTCACTGTGTTGCCAAATAAGATGTACAAAACACAGTCCACCTGCACTCAAGTCAGCAGAAGAGGAAAAAGCAAGAAATCAATTAGAAAAAGCAGCCAAGCAAACCTGACACAATAATTACATCAATTACTGAAATGGAAGTAGAAAGCAGCCTAAATCACATTAGACCAAAGCTGAACGATGTTAGGAAAAACAAACAGCACAAGGCTGTTCACTGTTATGGGGTCATACACTGGAATAAGTCCTCCATATTTCACAATCATATTTATAGCACAGCAGTGCCTAGAGGAGGCCAACCACTAAAATTAAGGGACTGCACGTGGAAGACATTGGTCACAGAGGTAACTCTAAAGGAGGTGGAGATATCCTCATATTACATTGAAAAAGCTGTTCAGAACACTACCATTCTATTGAGGCAATCAGACTATTTTTTTTCCTTTAAAAAGAAAGAAATCACGTCCACGGTTCTGCAGTCCGAGTCAACTACAACTACTGCAAAAAAGTATTGAGGCTGGGGAAGAGATTCACACTCCAACACAACAATCATTAATCATATTACAACAGCACCTTGGTGTGTAATATTGAAGTACATAAGTAACATACGTGCAAGATACATGACACAATGACGCAAGATAATTTTCTCCTAATAAAATACTCAGGCTACAGTCGTATACACAACATATCACAATAGGAACACCAGAAACCTCTTCAACATTTAGTAATACACTAACAACTGAAATGAAAGCCGTAATTATCATGAATGTAATACTGTCTAGACGTAAAACCTTCTGGGCATTTCCCAGATGTAGCAGCGCAAGACTCCCAATGATTAGACAAAAAAAAATTAATTCATAATTCACAAGCCAACGGAAGCAGTAGGTTTCAAAAGGATCTGCCTAGTTCTGACCTGAAAAGAACGCAGTGTACCTGACCATACAATACAAAGCAACTTGTCATATCAGTTATTGACTCCGGACCAGGCAGCACCTCAGAACACGCAATCATAAAAAAAAATAAGAATAAGAATTTAAAAAAAAAAACCATAGCGAAAGAGGCGCTCTTCCACACCCAAATCAGTAATATCTAAGTAAGGGATAATGTGCAGTTATGTGCCAGGTTAAAAAACCCTAACAGGCCGATTCGGGAACTCTTTAAAAAGGCACATATGGGTGTGTTACACCCTTAACAAAAAATATGCAAGTCATTGCTTGCTTTATGTTTCAAGGTTCGGCATTTTCCCCTTGTGGCTGGTGTCTACATTACAATACAGGAAATAATAAAAGAATTACCCCTCCCCGTGTCTGCATCCAACTCATACAACTGATTCTGTGCACTACAGGCACATCACACCACCATTAAGTGTGCTACATTTATACATGGGTCTGATCATGAAATGAGTACTGAAGTGTGTGACCCAGACCAGTCACATTTTCTGCAGATTTACCAAAAAAATGTTTTTCCTAATTTTTGATGTATTAGGCCATGCATTAAACCATGGTAGATGCAGGATAATAATCCTTGGACAGAACGAATGGAATTCTATATAGCTTTAGCTAATGATGGTCTAGTTAGTTACACCAACTGATCGTGCTTGATATGTTGCACTTTTCTCTATTATCTATAGTCAATAAATGCCAATACATCAGTAATCAGTGGATGCCCAAGTTATACTGTAAAATTAACAGGAAAAGTTACGTACATAATCAATCCTGTATCAAGTCTGGTGACTATTTACAAAATTTTCCATGCACATGCATATTCTGTGGTTCATTGTGCATGAACCTGTGCTCCATTTCATGTAACTGGACCTGTGGAGTCCTTTGCAGAGGCATGTCGTGAAAATAATGAGATCTTTCACTTGTCCCAAAATTGAATGGGAAAGAGTGTAAACTCGGAATTGACATACTTTATTTCACAAGTTTTGTTCAACACATGTATACATTTTGATATGATAGCTCCCAGGCATGCACAAAAGATTTTGATCCATTTGAATTAACAAATAAACATAAGCTGTGATCTAAAACAACAACGTATCATTCCTTACATTGTGCCTTTATTACCTGATGTTCATCATAAGTAATTTGTTTGCAATTCCACCTGGGTTGGCCTACTGATAAATGTTACAGTACGTCTGCACTATGTAAACGTCAGTTCTGAAGTCAAGTCATGCTTACCAATCACATCCAGTTCAAGGGCTTCATACGTGACCTTCAACTCCTGAAAGAGCTCCTTCACCTGAAACAAACCAAAAAGACAATTAAACACCATCAGTCAAAGTGAAACAATATTCCTGTTATTACCTTTCACATGAGCTACGCGGAAGGTACTGTGACGCACTGATTTACGTTCTACAGGAAACTGTGTTCGTTTGTCCACAGTCCATGAGCGTGCGCTCAGTCCTAGTAAGTTATTACCTTCGTCTTCAAGTTAGACAGAGCATGCATGTGACTGAGTACCCATAACACACGGAATGTTAGCGACCCAGTCTTTTCACTTCACCAGTCATAAAACTAGATCTAGTATGGCCATAATCAGGCAGAAGGATGGACCAATGCTAAAAGGAGTTGCATTAGTAGTTGTGGTCTCCAAGCATATAGGGTTAATGCAGGATCTTATAGAGGTATCAAAAAAAACAAAAAAATAACTAAAATGTCACCTCTTCTCCACTCCACATATTGAAGTGCAAAGTTTTTAATACAAAGTCAGAACAAATAAATACATTTGTCTAACAAAACACTACAATCATTACAAACAAGAGTAAACTTTCCCTCTATGCTTGTGGGGTTTTCTCCAAGTATTCCAGTTTTCTCCCACCGTCCAAACATGTACATTAGACTAACTGGCTGTTCCAAATTGCCCCTAGGTGTGGGTGTAAATAAATGTGTTGGCCCTGCAATGGCCTGGTGAGCTGTTCAGGGTGTACCTGTTCTTCACCGGCAGCAAGCTGAGATAAGCTCCAGCCTCCTCTTAGTACATGTTAAACGTTTCGGCAGATACACAAATTAACAAATTAGTTAACTGAGAGGAAAAAAAACTTAGTCATTATTTTTATTTTTCATTATTTTTGGTTAATATAAATTCTGAGACAACAAACTCTGCCGTCGGAGAAGACTGAAATGACATTGACAACTTGGCCGATAAACTTTTCGGCATTACTGGCTCTACCACAGGCAATACCACACGGGTCCCAGCTTCAAATACGGCACAATATACAATATTAAAGCTTAGATCCTGAGAAACACCTTTTCTGCTACAGGCTGTGAACACAGAACTGCTACAACCTGTAAGTATT
This sequence comes from Porochilus rendahli, assembly GCA_039654305.1. Taxonomy (NCBI): domain Eukaryota; kingdom Metazoa; phylum Chordata; class Actinopteri; order Siluriformes; family Plotosidae; genus Porochilus; species Porochilus rendahli. Next base: position 18,176,378 of record JBCNYG010000006.1, on the reverse strand, counting down.
TATATTTCCTATTTCAGAAGTAACAGATTAACAACTGGCACAAAGTAGATAAACTAAATGTCTTATTACCCATATATCTCTCTCTCCCTGACTACTACACCCTAGCCGTGAACTCTTAGCTCTCGATATCGCTACACACTGTTTGTTTAAGATGATTATACTGCGCCATTTCTTGTAAGCTAATGAGAGAGAGAGAGAGAGAGAGAGAGAGAGAGAGAGAGAGAGAGAGCCTGGCCTAGCTAGCAATAACAGCACTTGTCGGCCAGCTAACACACCTGCTGTGTTCTTACCTTCTTACAGTAGGGACAGAAGCTTTTGCTGAAAATCACAACCCGGTTGTTGCCGATGATCTCCTGTATCCGGGCTTTAATCTGACCGTTTTGGTTCTCAACTGGCGGCATGATTAGAACTGAAGGTAACAATCAGTCAGTCAGTTACTAGCCGAAAATGAGGCTAACAAAGTTCTTGCCGAACTCTTCAGAATTAAACTGAACCAACACTGTGTCCTGGCTACAAAATAAATAAAAAAATAAAATAAAAAAACCCATACAAATCAAGCCAAATAAACAAACACCAATGTCATACACGCTGTCACCGGTACAACTCCCGACGGGTCATTTCTCTGCCTCCGCTCACCTCGAGCTCACCGGTATATATACACATACATACGTCCAAACCCCGCCAAACCCCGCGCGAGCCCTGCCAAAACTTAACTGCTGAATCAAGCGGAGAAGATGACGTCACGGTGACTGCCTGATCGTATTTCAAACCATTAATGGCTCACATATTTTCAAACATTTAACAAACATCGGGTTTCATACATAAAACTTTAGTTATAATTATTAATATGATACCCACTTAAATCCAGTGACAAAAGTGCCGAAATTGAATTTATAAAGCAAAGCCCAACCGGCAATATCTGAAGACAGCTAAATATTTTCTTGTTGCGCAACGCCGCCTCCCTGTGGTAAAAAAATGCTTTCGCATCATGAGAAAGGAGATTATGCTGGTACTCAAGTCATTGGATGCATTTCATTGACATATTTGATTGTCATATGCTAAAACAATATTACTGTAAGATCGCTGCGGCACACAACTGGAAAGTTCAAATACACGTCACTACATACACTGATGGGCGGGACGGTGGCGTGGTGCGGTGCTTAGCATGTCCGCCTGAGGGCAAGACGGTAATGGGTTCGAGTACCGGGCTCTCTGTGGGGTTTGCATGTTCCCCGTGCATGGCTGACTGACAGTCCAAGATGTACCCCTCCTTCACCCAGTGTCAGAGATAGGCACCAATGCGACCCTAGTAGGATTAAGTGGTTTGGCAAATGAGTGAGTTTATGTGCTGTATTCACTCACCAATCATTTTCTTAGGATCACAAATGATTATGACACGTATATAAAATATCCATTTAGCCTAATGTATGCCTCAGCCTACCTGGGAAAGTCTATTCGGGAGTACTGTAGAGGAGGATCCAGCCGATAGTTGAACCTCAGATTCAGGAGGAACCATATGGTTTTCGTCCCGGCTGCAGCACTCTTGACCAGCACTACACACTCTATGGGATCCTGGAGGGGGCATTGGAGTTTGCCCAACCAGTCCACATGAGCTTTGTGGACTTGAAGAAGGTTTTCAACCGTGTCCTTCGGGCTATCTTGTGGGGTGTGCTCCGGGAATATGGACTACCGGACTCGTTGCTACGGGCCGTTCGGTCTCTGTATTGCCGGAGCCAGAGCTTGGTCCACATTGGTAACAACGTGTCGAATTCTTTTTCGGTGGGGGTTGGACTCCGACAAGGCTGCCCTTTGTCATTGACTCTGTTCATAATTTTTATGGATAGAATTTCTTGGGCGCAGTCAAGGTGTTGAGAGGTTCTCGTTTGGTCGCCATAGGATCTTGTCTCTGCTTTGACATTGTCCTTTTGGCTTCATCGAGTCAGTCAATTTACGTTCCTACCCTCACCTATGGTCACAATCTTTGGGCAGTGACCGAAAGAACGAGATCGAGAATACAAGCGGCTGAAATGAGCTTCCTTTGCAGGGTGGCAGGTCTCTCCCTTATAGATAGGGTGAGAATGTCTGTCATCCAGGAGGAACTTGGGGTAGAACCGCTGCTCCTTCGCGTTGAGAGGAGCCAGTTGAGGTGGTTCGGGCATCTGATTCAAAAGCCTCCCGAATGTTTCGGGCATGTCCAACCAGAAAGAGACCCCGGGGGCCGACCCAGAACACGCTGGAGGGACTACATCTCTCGGCTGGTCTGGGGACGCCTTGGTGTCCCGCTGGAAGAGCTGGAGGAAGTAGTTGAGGAAAGGGACGTCTGGGAGTCACTCACTAGCAGACTCATGCAGACTCACTCACTAGTTTGCCAAGCCACTTATTCCGACTAGGGTCACAGCCATAGTGAAGGTGATGTGCACCCTGAACATAACGCCACTCCAATGCAGGGCAAACTGACACAACCGTTTGCACTCTCACTCATACCTAGGGGCAATTTGTAAAGGCCAATTAGGCTAATGTGCATGTCTTTGAACTGTGGGAGGAAAATGGAGTACCCAGAGAAAACCCACATAAGTATGGGGAAAATACACAAATTCCACACAGAAACACCCAAGCCCGGGACTCGGGCCCAGCACCTTCGTGCTGTGAGGTGGATGTGTTGACTACTGTACCAACGTGACAGAATTCACTGAAACCTAATGTGTCAACCTCATTTTTACTAAGCACAAATGATTAAATCTGGAGAAAACATTCCCTTATAAAACCCTATGTTTTAACTCATTAAGAGCTTGTAAGAGGCCAAAAAAATCCTCGATGACCAAGTTTGACATAATGAAGTTATGCATTGTCCTTTTTGTAATGAAAAAATAAACCATGGAAATCTCATTTTAGTTTTGATTTTCTCTGCAATGGCCTGGCGAGTTTGCCAGGATCTACTCTGCTCTCACCCAGGGTCAGCTGAGATGGGCGCTAGCCTCCCCATGACCCTAAATAGGATTAAGCGATTCAGAAAATGAATCATAAGCAAATTAGTTTTGCTCTTCTTGCATTCCTGTGTTGGTGGTGTGTGTGTATGTGTTGGTCTTGTAATGGATTAGCAGAGTGTTCATGGTGTCTCCTCCTCTGGTGGGATGGGTTCCAGCCTCCATATGACCCTAGTAAAGGATAAAGTGATTCACAAAGTGAAATGAAATGAATGTTCCGGTGTAGTATATAGTAAAAAATTATTCATATTAGTCTCTAGCTCTGATATATATA
>JBCNYG010000006.1:17941228-17951742 GCA_039654305.1 Porochilus rendahli | reverse complement strand
GGAGTACCCGGAGGAAACCCACGCAAGCACAGGGAGAACATGCAAACTCTACACAGAAACGCCCGAGCTGGGAATCGGACCCAGGACCTTCTTGCTGTAAGGCGGACGTGCTAACCACAACGCCACCGTGCCGCCCTTTAAATCTGTACATGAAAATATTAAAAAGTAAAATAAAGCAAAAATATTAAAGTAAAATTCAATGAATAAATAGAGATAGAATATATAAATAAAATAGAATGTAAACAGTAAAAAAAGAAAAACAGCAACTGGCAGTGCATTATATAAAAAGACAGGAAGCAAGGTGAACGAAACAGGAAGTGCTCATACCTTCCTTGCACTCGATGGCTACTCTGGACTCCAGGTTATCCATCTGCAGCTGCAGGCGCTTGAGTGTGCGGTCAGCGTCGCGGGATTTGCGCTTGTATGCAATGAGGACTATGATGATGATGAGCAGCAGCAGGCCTCCTCCTGCCCCGATGCCAATGATGGCGGGAAGAGTGAGCAGACTGTCCGAATAGATCTGCAGGGTACCAGGGGAGTACTCGAACCCTCCAACACGCACCTGCACCACACACACACGCAAATATAAATACAGGGTTTTTTTTACCAAAATGTGTGAAGTGTGGCACCTCCCCCTGTTTTCAGCATTTTCACTTAATGTCTCTGTTGAGTGTTCAGTAGTAAGTGGCTGTTAACAGCTGTAATTACCAGGAACACGCAGACTAAAGCTTTTCCCATTAAACCCACTAAGACCTCACACCTCCACACAGAGCACATTAATTAAACGGCCCCGACCACAGAAGGCTATTATAAACTACGTTAGGATCGGGACTAGCACATCTCTACAATCCGCCTACAATTCAACCAGGAAGAGGTGCATCATGGGAAATGCAGTCTGTACAGAAGGGAAGGGGGCACAACTGACAGCCAAGTACATCTGAGTGGTTAAGGAGAGAAATAGCGTGATGGGAGGATTTAGAACTGCGTGAATGCGAGAAAACGGATGCAGCAAATGAGCCGAGTGAGGCAAAAGCCGAAAACACGAAGTGCTCGGGATGTTCAGCTCCCTCACCCACCTCGTATATAGGTCAGAGTATATAGGTCGAGGACAAACATCTGGGCCTGCAGGTCTCAGAGGGGCTCTCGTTCTTTTTTGTTCTGTCTACCCCCGCTCTTTCCTTTCCCCCCATCTATCTTTTTTCCTCCTCAGGGCTTTTTGCTCAGAAGGAGAGCAGACAGCTTGGGAAAAATAGCAGCATGCTATTTTAATACCCTTGGTAGATTAAGAAAATTAATGTATAAAACCCGTGAGGAAAAAAAAGAAAGCAGCTCTAGCTTTAAGGATGGAATTTGCTGTTACTGGTAAAAAAAAAAAAAAAAAAGTCTGTCTGCTCGTACACTAATCATTACTGGCTGTAAATACGAGCAACGTGTCTCAAATCTCTATAGACAAAAGCATTTAAAATCACATCTGGATATGAAAGAAATTGACCAGGGGTTAAAATGAATAAGTGCAGGGTAAATAAACAATAACCATGAAGAATTGGGAAGATGCAATCATGGATAAATATTCTCAGAAGAGAAGGAAGAAAAAAAATTGTGTTCGGGCGAAAAAAAGAAGAAAAGGCACACAACACGTATAAACGGCGGCGCTAAATGTTTATTTAATGCAGTTTTAGATGGAAAGCATGTGAAGATGTGGCATTTAACAACAGAGTCTAGGCAAGGTATTATGATGTTTATTCATAAAATGGGAGGAAAAGCCATCTGAGCTGCTCACTGAATACTTCCAATATACTGCTCTGGGTTTTTAATAGTTTTTAATACCACTGCACTTTTGATTCCTTGCAGCTGACAGGTCAGATGTTGATTCATTTTCTGTTACAGATGGACGCAGACAGTGGTGCCGTCAGCAACATTTATATTAATATGCTTGTTCTAATTCATTATTATGTATTATTATTATTATTATTATTATTATTATGATGTAGCAGCTATACAGGTTGCAAATTCCCACCAGTCACATATTGCCTCCCCATCACTAGCCAGGGAGGGGAAAGACCAAGCATGTTAACTTCTCTGCCTGTGATGCTTGCCACCCACATCTTTATGAACTGCTGTACATGGATATTCAGGGGCAGCCTAACACACTCGGAGAGAATGTGCTATCCGTCCCCTTGTACGCATGAGCCACTCGTCAAAATTGCTCAACCAATTCTCTCCCACTTCCGGCCTTCCAGAGGATTTCTGCTGCATACATCTGGATTCGAACTCCAGGATGATGCCAGTGCACCACTTGGGAACCCATATAACCCATTTAATGTGGCTGTAAGGAAATAAAAGTATCAATGTGCCATTTTTACTTTGTAAAAATCTTAAACTGAAAGGCTATATGTCATTAATGGGAAATAATCTTTAGGGTAGCAACACAAACTAACTAGAAGCACTTGGAGAGCACAAACCTCTGCCAAAGCATCTCATTTCCCTCTTCGTTTTCATTTCTGCGAAAATATTTTTTATATTTTTAAAATTGCAATTATATCCTGCAATGGTAAAGGATCCTTTAATAAATCCCTAGATCAGGATCAACACAAAAACCTAATGGAGGGCTGCTTGGGCCACACTCCTCCAGCCCACTCAAGTAAAGTTGCTAACAATCAAACTGATGGCAACAAAAACAACCTTCTTGGCAGAGGTGGTTCGTACATCGTTACACCCTTTGGCGAGTAGGGCAGCGCAGAGGTGATTAACTACCACTTATTTTCCTATTTTAGTGCAAACTTTTGCATTTTACTCCGTTTCTAGTATTCCAGTAGAACCAAGCACGCCAGTGTACCTCATTGCTTTGATCAAGACCTTAAGCAACATCATGGTGCACTAATAAATCTGCAAACAGCATAGGAGAAATACTGACATTTGAGCAGAGGGCACATTTCTTTTCCTCATGAGGTGTTGAGGGCTAATTTAAAAAAAAAAAACAAAACAAAAAAAAACCTTGTGATAGATTTATTACATGACCATCAGACAAAAGATTTTGAGTACAGCTGTAGGAAAGAGAGAAATTCCTTCACATTCATGTTTAATTGGCCTGGCGGGAATGCTCCAGAGGTGAAAGGTGAAGCCTGTTATGGACGTGTGTAAACTCACGGTGACTTTGTGCTGGCCGGTAAGGTCGGGCCATTCACACAGCAGCTGTGTCTCTGACACGGTCAACACACACGGTTCATCTCCTATCAGTACGGTGTAGTTCATCCTGGTATTACCAGGAGCCGCAGGGATCAAGTTCTTCCCCTAAAACACACAAACGCAAAGGTTTACAGGAGGTACGAAATCTGGAAAAGACTGGAAAAACAAAGCAAGCAGGTAACTGAAGATTCAGGGCATGTCTGTCTCAACCTCAGGTCAGATGATGGCTGAATCGGTGTTACACCATACTACACTTCTCGATCACCCTTCGGCCATGCTCAGACTTAACCTGCAGAGACGTGTACAAAACCCTGACTCTGGTTTTAGTTACTCTGTATAGAGAACAGGGTTTATTAAAAGCTCCAAGTGTTTCGTTTCCACAATTATGTGCTTTGGATTAAAAAAAGCTAATCACATAAAGGGTTTTCTATATGAGCCAATGAAATGCTGGATTCCAACATTTTCATGGATATAGTCAGTTTGCCAATATCCAATATCCCATCTCCCCAGGGGGCTGATGGCAAGGCAGGCCTGGGGGTGGAATAGACTGAGAAAGGTTGGCATGGCAGTGTGCGCAGAGATATTAACCACCGGAGGGGATCCAATTAAACGTGTAAATAAACCCCAGAAATAGTGACACACAAGCATGTGCACGCTCACGTGTTGATTTACTCACACTCGCACAAGCACACATACCTCATGTTATACCCAAGAGGCCTTGCACAAAATGGAGAAAAAAATTAATTGCACAGAAAATCTGATGCACATCTAATTTATCTGCAATTATTTAATGGAATTGGGTTGATTTGCTGCTCTTAATTTGTGTGTAGGGTGGGGGGGGGGTCTCCGCTGCTTGGCAGGAGAGGAGTAATCAAAAAGGTTTCATTACGCAGTTTGATTTAACTATAGAAAAGTTGGTTATGGGAGTCACGGTGCTGCTTGCTACGGTATTTACATTCGAATTGGCTCAGGGGAAAAAGAAATATTTTTCCATTAAAAATACCATAACGGGTTTTTAAACTAGGGCTTTGAAGTTCAGGCAGAGACGGGAAGGAGGAGGGGGGTGGAATAAAGTCAGTATCACCAGAGGAGATGGGTTAAAGTGTTGCCAGCTCAAGGAGGAGAGGAATGAATGTTGGGGAGAGTAAACAGTCTTTGAGATGCTATCGCTGACTGAGAGACAGGTCGCCATCAGAGAGCCCTGAGCTTCTCGGTTCTTCATGTCTAGAGCTTTGTTTGGGAGCACTAATGAACCAGATCAACCGTTGCTGATGAGAATGATTCGAGTGTTGACATAGGAATGACATTGTACATCACATCTATCTGAAATAAACAAGACGATGAATAACTCAAGGGCGTGAAAAGGAAAGATTAATTCACATGTACTCATCGGCAATAGATGGCAATCTAAGCACACGGTTTGGCTGTTGAAGGTTAAGGATGTCCAGCGCCCTTGATCAAAAACCCAGCAGTGGTCCTTTGGCAGGCAAAATATTTGCAGAAGTGCCAGTGTTTCAGAACAAGACAACCCTAACAGGTATAAACCAGAATTTCACCAAAAAACCTTCAGCGTATGTCAGAGGACAAGGCAGCATTTGTTTTTGTTTTTTCTAAATGTGCACCAAGCAACAGGAAAAAAAAGAGAGAGAGGCAAGAGTTCAGTGTGAGAGTTCTACACTGGCAGCTCCATATTATTTTATTTTTTTACAAACCAAAAAGGGGAACAGTGAGACAGAGAGAGATAGAGACAGAAAGAGAAAGAGGCAGCAAGAGAGAGAGAGAGAGAGAGAAGGAGAGGGAGAATATAGAGAGACAGAGAGAGATAGGGAGAGAGAAAGACAGGGAGAGGAAAGAGAGACAGAAAGGGAGAGCACAGGAGACAGAGAGAGGGGAAGAGAGAGAGAAAGAGGGGGAGAGACAGACAGACAGACAGCATAGGCGAGAAAGAGAGGGGAAGAGAGACAGGGGGGGAGAGAGAAAGAGAGAGCAGGAGAGAGAGAGAGGAAAAGAGAGACAGAGAGAGAAAGAGAGAGAGGGGGAGGGAGGGTGCAGGAGAGGGAGAGTGGAAGACAGAGAGGGGAGAACAGAGAGAGAGGGAGACAGAGAGAGAGTGGGAGAACAGCGAGAGAGGGAGACAGAGAGAGAATGAGATAGAGCAAGAGGGGAGAAGAGAGATAGAGAGAGATAGGGAGGAGACAGAGAACATGGCAGAGAGAGAGAGAGTGGGAGAGGGCAAGAGGGGCGAAGAGAGACAAGAGAGAGAGAGAAAAAGAGAGGGAAGGAGGAGACAGAGAGAGAGAACACGGGAGAGAGAGTAGTTGGAATCGGGCAGTGGGAATCGGGCAGTGGGAATCGGGCAGTGGGAATCGGGCAGTGGGAATCGGGCAGTGGGAATCGGGTAGTTGGAATCGGGTAGTTGGAATTGCGCAGTGGGAATCGCGCAGTGGGAATCGGGCAGTGGGAATCGGGCTGTTAGAATGTCTTTCAGAAAGGCTGCTTCTTACTTTAACACGTTGAGTACATTTGTATTTGTATAACTACATGCCTGTTTTTTTATTTCTTTATTCATACTGCTATTTGAGGGGAAAAGTTAAATCAGTAAAGGATTTGCACGTCTATGTGGATAAAGATTTTTTTCTGGTCAGGTCACATGCTGTTTCCCCTTTGGTGAATTGCAATCACTGTCAGGCAAATGTTTATTTGTTGCTTGGTCTGAATTTTTCAAGAAAACAGAAAAATGTTTTTCTGAGGTTGCTCCAGTGTCTTCAAAATAAATATCTAAATGTGACTAATCTGTAGATGCTGACACCTCTATATTTGAACACAGCCTTTGGATTAATGGCTCCAAACCTCAGCTGCCACCCATGCCCACATCGTTAAACATTTCCATGAAACTAAGTGAAAGTAAGAGTGGGAGAGAGAGATCATAAACATATTACGTTTCAGTGAATAAACCTAAGAACGCACTTACTTTCCGCTTCAGTGACCTTTATTGTTTAAACAATCTGCTCAATAGAGACATGGCGTTGTAAAACGTTTGCATAATTAAGTAAGATTCAGAGTCCTACCTTAAGAATGAGGGGTGAACCCGGCTTGAGCTCCAGCATGGTGGGGGGGAGGGGTTCAAACACAGGGTCAGGGTAGTAGGTGAAGCTCTCGTTGACCACCAGCAGCGAGTGGACGTTATCCATAATAAAGCCGATCTCATCTGGACTGGTGCTCACCTCCGATACACTTCTCTCAGTGTCTGAACCTGCTACTGAGGGCGCCAGGCACACCATCACAGAGTTACTGACCCCTGTACAGTTCTGAAAGTGACACGAGGTACAGGAGATGATGTCATCAACCCTCTTTGGGAGTTTGTTATTCATAGATACTCTTAAAAATACTGAACACTCGATAAAAGGTATTTAAAAGGTCAAAGGTTAATTTGAATCAATAGAAGTGGTTAGCATGTCAGCCTCACAGCTATACGGTCCGGGGTTTGAATCGTTTTGTTCTCCCAGTGCTTGTATGGGTTTCCTCTGGGTAATCCGGTTTCCTCCAACAGTTCAAAAACGTGCACATCTGGCTAATTGGCTGTTTCAAATTGCACCTAGGTGTAGATGTGAGTGTGAAAGGTTGTGTGTGTTGCCCTCAAGTGGTCTGGGAAGCTGTTCAGGGTGTACCCTAGCTTCACCTAGTGTCAGCTGAGATTGGCTCCAGCCTCCTCGCAAATTTAATAGGAGGATTAAGCAGTCCGGCAAGTGAATAATTGATCTCCAAAGAGCTATAGAAAGGGTGAACGTTGTGTACGCGGACTGAATATGGGGTAAAGAGACAGAAGAAAGGAGAGAAAGACAATAGACTGAGTAGGATGAGGAGAAGTGTGTAGGTCGTGTTGGAGAAAGGTTCCTCCAGCCCTGCAGGGGCTCAGACGGAGACTTCGCCAACTTCTCTTTAAGACCTGATTTTCTGTCAGCGGATGACATTTAAAAGGTTAAACTGCTTAAAGGAGATGCAGTGCCACCCATCCGCACTCAAACACTTACAGAAACACACATGTGCGAGAAAGCCCAAGGCAGGGTTACAGCGAGGGCAATTAAACACCCCCAATGGATCCCTTTCTGTGGGGAAATGTTGCATTATATTGTGCTAAAGGGAAAAAATCTAGACCCTGGCGGGATTTTAAAGTCCAAGCTGCAAAGAGGAGATAATTACAGGGTATACAATTGTGTGTGTGTGTGTGTGTGTGTGTGTGTGTGTGTGTGTGTGCGCGCACTTACATTAATAGACTTGATTGCTCCTGATTTTGCTCTCATCTTAGGTTCTCGCACAGTGTCGAGGTTAGTTCCGGTAACAGTCAGCGGCGTCCCACCACTAAAATAAATAAATCAAACAAATAATTCCTACCTTGTTCTAGAAGATGTAATCGACACTCTAGTCTCGTATTATTTCCAGGGCCTACAGCTACCTTTGCACTCCACCTTCACCAAAAGCAACCAATCCAGTCAAGTGTATATACAGGACTACAAGTGCTGGAGTATATTCAAAGTGACTGACAAATTGAGTGCAAATCTATTAATCTAGTACTCTCTCTGAGAATGTGTTAAGCACTTTTATACCACAGCCCTGCTGGATTATTAAATCTTGACAGATTATTTTAAATACGTTTTATACGTGCTTGTTTCTATAGTAACAGATAATTCACTTGTATGGCAGATGTTCCACATAACCCAAGATTAATAATATACAGATTTTAAAAGAACGTGTTATTATTTAAGAAAGAAAAATGTATAATTGGTAATACGGCAAGTTTTTCTCCACATGACAACAGCTGTGCTTCTTCGGAGGCCCATGAAGCCAGCTGAGCGCATCTTTGGGGGCTGTAACAAAATAGCTAACCACCCATTCCGCATGCATGAGTTGCACGCATGCCCATAATATCAATCAAGTATCAGTATGATTAAGAGAGCGACAGAATGCCACACCTCCCTCCCAGAGACCATGTCCAGGCTCCTGGCCACAGGTAGAGGACAGGAGTGTACTCGTTTAGCTTTCTCTGTAACATGAGCTAAATTTATTTCGGCTGCCTGACATCAGGAGAAAAGGAAAAAAAAGCCAGATCTTAGGGCCATATCGGTATAGAAAACTCCAGAGTAGCAACAGCACCACACCACCCTGTCACTGATTATATTAACACATCCTGATAAGTGTTATAACAGCACTTCTTCAAGTGATTTACTCTTTATTTATTATTTAGACACTGAAATGAAGCGCTCAGGGCTCGGGTTCCTATCAACCACCTTGATCAATCGATAGCAGGCGTACTTTATAAACTTCATGTGGATATTGGAAACTAAATAGCTTGACGTTTGCACAAAACTTAATCAAATTAACAAAAAACAGAGTAAAAGGATTCCTCACATCTATCCTAAGCATGACACCCACATACTGCAACATGCAAACTGGCAATTCTGCCATCCATGCATGTGCTCACGCCCTCCTCCAGCCTGTGCTCGCACAGTGGGACCACAATGGATAATTCAAAAACTCAAACTGTAAGTAGAGCGGCACAGTAGTGAAGTCGTTAGCACGTCTGCCACACAGCAAGAAGGCCCTGGGTTCAAGTACAAGGCTCGGGCGTTGCATGCTCTCCCAGTGCTTGTGTGGGTTTCCTCCGGGTACTCCAATTTCGTCCCACAATACAGAGGCATGCGCATTCCAAATTGGCCCTGGACTGTGTGTGAATTGGCCTTCGGGGTGTACTACAGTATTGGTATCGGCTGAGACAGGCTAATGAACGAATTGATTTATGGATAAACACATAGTAACTAAACACTGTACAATGACTGACAAACACACGTCAAGCTACACAAGTAACTGATGAGGGTAAATGGCTGAATCAGTAACAATCAAACTGACAGGCTCAGGAAACCCCAATGCGTCCATATTCCATTACAAAAATACAGATAACGTTCTCATGACGTGCTGTCATCTGTATGTATGAATTAGCCGCTAACCTATGTGGGTCACCATAGTGGCCAATATGATGACTTAATGAGGTAATTAGCCTCTAGTTACCTATTACTTGTGATTAAGCTGAGATTTAGCAATTACTGATCATTACACTCACACATTCGGATAGGTAATTAGAAGGGTAAATATAGTCCACCAGAAAGCCTCATTCTGTCCCTCATTGTCTCTGGTGAGCAATCTCACAGTTCCATGTGTAAAGCCCCCACTGAGGTCTATCACTAATAAGTAATGTAATTAGAAAGGTGGTAGCCTATAGAGCAAGTGTGTAAAGTACACACCAAGAGAGGGTGGTTAGGCTTAACTAGAGGTCGGGTGTGTCTCAAGAGCCGATGCCTGCCTCGTCAGAAGCACGGTGTGATTTTACAGATATTTAAGTCAGCAGGAAAAGTGAGCCGCTCCCTTACACGAGGGGCGTAAACTCATTGCTAGACTGTCAGTCAAGAAAAGCTCTGATGGGATCATGGCAATAGCAAATATGAGGCCTAAAGAGGTCGTTCCCCCCAGGCAAATGCAGGCTCATTCTCCCGCTGTTTCACACCTCACATCATTTCACTACTGACTAAGCAATGTGTGTGTGTTGGGAGGAGGTTGTATGGATAAACAAGGGTTACTCTCATTTTCAGGATGCTAGGATGCCACTGTTTTGCAACAGAGGCCTGCTGGCAGCCATTTTTTTTTTCTCCGTCAACTCGGATGTTGGTGTGATCCCTAGAGACATGGCTGCCTATCTTCACTCTGTTTCTCAAGCATGCAGCATGCATCACACACGAAAACACACTTGAGAAAGAGACAACTGTGGATGTTCTACATGGCCTGAAATGAAATGAAGTCGCGCACACCCACATGGTCAGCTGGCCACAAACACACACACACACACACACACACACACACACACACACACACCCCTCAGGCAGATTAAACTCCCACGCTTCACCTACACATCTTTGGTCGTTTAGTAACACTACTAATTCAAACATGTGGCCATACTTCTCTGCCTGCTCTGCTATCTCTTCATTAATGTAAATGTCTGTCTCTCCATCCATTAGTCTTCGCCTGTGTACCTGGTAATGCTCCAGTTGGGTTCGATCTTCAATATTGTTGGGTCGTCTGTGTAGTTGAACTTCACCTCGGGGTTCCTTAGCTCTGCGAAGTTAATGTCCACCATTACCGGAGTGCCACCAATCGCAGATCCCGCTGGAGTTACACACACAATCTCCCTTGCGCTGCGCCTGTAGCACGTGCACACACACACACACACACACACACACACACACACACACACACACACACACACACACACACACACACAC
>JBCNYG010000006.1:17884148-17894824 GCA_039654305.1 Porochilus rendahli | reverse complement strand
GGGTTGTCACTGCTGTCCCCCCAGTGCAGCTAACTGGGTTATCAAAGGCCAGCCATGTCTCTTACTGTCTGTGGTGAAAGGCATTTAAAAAAACATTGCTGATTTTCGTCAAGAGTAGGCTGCATAGCCGTTAGCGTGTTTCTACCCTGAGATGGCCTGTCGAGCTGTCCAGGGTGTACTATGCCCTCGCCCAGAGTCAGCTGAGATGGGCCCCAGCCTCCCTGCAACCCTAATTAGGATTAAGCAATTCATAAAATTAATGAATTACAGTAAATATAATAAAGACAGTGATTCCAGGGGCCTAAGCCAAGACATTAATGGGAGAGAAAATCAGAAAAAATTAGAGAGAAAAATTAGAAAAATGGGCACGTGAGTAAATTGAAGTCACAGAGACAGAAAGCCGGGGACTCTGGTTTCCTCCCACAGTCCAAAAACATGCACTGGCTGTTCCAAATTGCCCCTATGTGTGGATGTAAGGATGTGTGGTTGTCTGGCGGGCTGTTCAGGGTGTACATTGCTTTAACCCAGTGTCGACAGGGAAAGCACTTCCCACTAGAAATCCCTTCCCATGACCCTAGTAGGATTAAGGTGTGGCAAATCTGTGAATGAGTACCATAGGGGTTCTAAGTTGACGTTTGGACCCCAAATAACTAGAAGCAGTAAAAAAAGTTCTGTGGATGTAATGTCCCAGGCGGGTAGCGTGACTGAGTGTGTGGGTCATTCGGTGGGTGATTATGTCACAGAGAAGGCAGGTCGATCAGGTAATGATGTCACAGAGTGCAAGGGAGTTGTCAAAGTGTGTTGGTTTTGACGACACACTGACAGATCATCGTAACAGAGATACACAGCCCCTGCCGAAGCATTGCTAAGTGGTCTATCTGATTATATGAGACATGCCACAGAAATACTACTTAACATGTAAATATCATGTGTTTGTGTGTTTCCTGATCTGCACGTTACACATCAAAAATTTAATAAATAAAATTAACTTTCAGCTATAAATCATAACTAAATATAAAATCCATATATTCACACCCCAAACGCTGTGAAACGTAAATATTTGTTTCTCGTGCAAGCAGGACACATGGTTGTTGTATTATGGTTGTTGTATTATGGTTGTTGTATTATTATTGTTGTTGTATTGATTGTTGTATTATTGATGTTGTATAATGGTTGTTGCATTATGATTGTTGTATTGCCACTGTTTTGATTGTTTTATTACTGTCCTTTGTTGAATTATTGTTGTATTATTGTCGTTGTATTTTGATTGTTCTACTATGGTTGTTGATTTATTGTCATTGTATTTTGATTGTTGTATTATCGTCGTTGTATTATTATTGCTGCATTATGATTGTGATTGATCATTTCTAGTTCTCGTGCTGAGGTTCATAGTGAGAAGCTAAGTAGCTGTCATGTCTGAGAAGAAACCAACTGGAGATTTTGGTTTGTTGGAGGAAGACGATGAATTTGAGGAATTTCCAGCTGAAGGCTGGACAGGCCTAGATAAATATGAGGACGCTCATGTGTGGGAAGATAACTGGGACAATGATAACGTAGATGACTCCAATCAGCTGAGAGCTGAACTTGAGAAGCACGATACAAGATAGAGATGTCACAACGCTGACCATCGCATTACATGTCAACGTTAATCACAGCTGAAACTGTGTGGTTTTGGACGCATGAACTTTGGAAGGTCTATGGCCTACCGGTCTGAAATGAAATAATGTCATATCTGGTCCTCCATAAATCCCCTGCAAATTGCTGGACTTTAATTATTGATCATTAACAGCAACAACATGAACATAAATATGAATACAGAAAGTGTAATATTTTTGGAATAAGTAAGTTTTTGGAATGAGTAATCATATTTCCTTTATTTGAAGACATTTGTAATCCTGAAATGTTGAACTGTCCAATAAAGTCATCACTAATGAAATATACAGTATATTAAAATTGTTAATGATTATACCTATAGCAGGGCAGATGTATGATTGACTGCACTGTTTGATTATTGAATGATTTATGTGACTATTGTATGAGAAGTTTATTCACTGAAGTGTGTATAAGATTATTATATTATTTATGTAGGGCCCATTTCACTCTGTACGAGTATTGCTTGACTGATCTTGAACACGGAACATTGGAACAAAATTTCGGACCTTGAAAAGTAATAAAATGGCCGTCCTAAGCAAAGGGAGGCGCCGAGCCTTCGGGGTCAGCTTGGGACATGATGAGACATGTCGAGACATGTTGAGATATGAGGTCATGAGGGACCAATCAGAGTCAAGAGCTAGACGATGATAGACCAATCAGAGTGGAATGGGCACCGTATAAGCCAATTGCAGAGCTGGATCGACGTCCAAGGTTCTTCTCTTGGAACAATTTCTTCTGTGTGATTGGTTGTATGCTTTTCTTTTCCTAAAGGCTAAATAAGCACCTGAAAAATGGAAAACTGAATCTCTTGCATTGGGAACTGGACACTTTTTTTGCCACAATACTCTTTATAGATTAACTCCAAAATCATCATGGAAACATGAATAGTCTTCTGAATGTGGTCTGAAGTCTTCGTGGAATGAAAATTAAGCGTCGTAATGTCAATATATTAATTATTATACAACAATAATTTTAGCAAAAGAAATTCTAACTGATAAGCTAAAATTCGATAAGCTTCTGTAACAATGTCAGGTTGTGATTTAAGCTCCGAGCATTTACACGACATTCACGCAGGTGTGAAAAGTGTCAGTCCTTCTTTTTGTCCGAGGCCGCTGTCGTCCCGTTGACTGGACACGTGCTTGCATTTCCATTGCATTCGGTCTGAAGGAAGAAAGAACACAATGTAAAGGTGACGTCATTTAAATTCCACAACATAGATCGTCTGAAAATGATTCAGTTGCTCCTTAAACTTAAACCATTCTTGTTGCCAGTAACCCTGGAGTGGTACCTGATTTTAGAACAAGAACGTGCCAGTGATGTTAAATATAACTTTACCTTCACTGGTTGGCTCGTTTGGTTAGCCTTCGTGTCATTTGTTCCCGTTTCCTGCACGGCCTTTTTGGTCCAGAAGCGGCTGATGAAAGGCGAGATAAAGGGATAGATGATGGGCTCCAGGAAGCGTTTGTAAACCCAGAGGAGGACGGGGATGACGATGCAGGGGATGCACACCATGACTGTAGCTCAGATTCACACTGAACAGAAAATACAGCGAGGGTTACATGCGTCTAACAGTTAAAAGATAAGTTCTGGATTGAAATCAGTTACCGCACCTCTCTGTGACATATTAACGTACTCATGCTGTCATGATGTCACCTACTGCCTGAACCACCTTTTCGGTTATATCTACCTTGTAAAAAAAACACAATGATGGTGTCACAGGAAGGGGCATCCCACCCACAGCGCTTAACACGCTGCTTCTATTTGTGGGATGTACCACGTGATGAGATCTGGGGCTGGCCAGAGTGACTGATCCAATTCAGTTCATTTTCCGAACCACTTTAACCTTTATAAGGGTCACAGAGAGGCTGGAGCCCATCCCAACCGACCCTGAACTGCTTGCCAGATCATCGCAGGGCATCACAGGCACACACCCATTCACACTCATAATTGAGAATATCCAATTAGCCCAAAACGCATGTGATTGGATTGTGAGAGGAAACCGGAATACCCAGAAAAACCAAGCAAGCATGAGGGTAACATAATGGGGGACACAGCACCATCCCGGGACTCAACAGGTGGAAATTAGAGGCAATTAGAAAGACACCCCCAATAAAGGAGTGGTTCTGTCGGTGGTGACCACAGACCGCTTCTCAGTTCCTATACTTTCTGGCTGATGTTTTGGTCAGTTTTGAATGCTGGCGGTGTGTCACTCTAGTGATAGCATGAGACGGAGTCAACAACCCACACAAGTGGCTCAGGTTGTGCAGCTCATCCAGGAGGGCACATCAATGCGAGCTGTGGCGAGAAGGTTTGCCCAGCAGCAGGACCCCTACCTCCGCCTTGGAGCAAGGAGGAACAGGAGGAGCACTGCCAGAGCCCTACAAAATGACCTCCAGCAGAACGCAAATGTGCATGTGTCTGATCAAACAATCAGAAACAGACTCCGTGAGGGTGGTATGAGGAACCGACGTCTACAGGTGGGGGTTGTGCTTACAGCCCAACATTTATATATAAATATATGTATGTATATATAATATGTATGTATATTATATTCTCACTCTCATTCATTTGTTGAACCATTTAATCCCAATAGGGTCGTGGGAAGGCTGGAGCCTATCTCAGCCGACACAGGGTGAAGGTAGGGTACACCCTGAACAGCTCACCAGACCATTCTAGGGCCAACACATACTTGAGGGCAATTTGGAACAGCCAGTGAGCCTAATGTGCATGTCTTTGGACTGTGGGAGGAAACTGGAGTACCCGGAGGAAACCCAAGCATGCATGGGAAGAACATGCAAACTCCAAACGGAAATGCAGGAGCCCAGGTTCTTTTTGCTGTGAGGCTGTACCCCCACCAGCCCCATATATGTATGTGGGTGTATATATACGCTGCTCCAAAAAATAAAGGGAACAGTGAAGTCTGAGGTCTGGCTTTGGGGTCACACTCCAAATTAAAGTGGAAAATTACACAGCAGGCTGATCCAACTTTGATGTAATGTCCTTAAAACAAGTCAAAATGAGGATCAGTAGTGTGTGTGGCCTCCATGTACCTGTATGACCTCCCTACAATGCCTGGGCTGCTCCTGATGAGGTGGCAGATGGTCTCCTGTGGGATCTCCTCCCATCCCAACTCCTGGACAGTCTGTGGTGCAACGTGGCGTTGGTGGATGGAGTAAGACTTGATGTCCCAGATGTGCTCAATTGGATTCAGGTCTGGGAACCGGCGGCCAGTCCATAGTACAATGCCTTAGTCTTGCAGGAACTGCTGACACGCTCCAGCCACATGAGGTCTAGCATCGTCTTGCATTAGGAGGATCCCAGGGCCAACTGCACCACCATATGGTCTCACAAGGGGTCTGAGGATCTCATCTTGGTAACTAATGGCAGTCAGGTTACCTCTGGCGAGCACATGGAGAGGTGTGCGGCCCCCCTAAGAAAACCCCACACCATTACTGACCCACTGCCAAACCGGTCATGTTGGAGGATGTTGCAGGCAGCAGAACGTTCTCCACGGCATCACCAGACTCTGTCACGTCTGTCACATGTGCTCACTGTGAACCTGCTTTCATCTGTGAAGTGCACAGGGCGCCAGTGGCGAATTTGCCAATCTGGGTGTTGGCACAACCTCCACCAGTGGACATCGGGCCCTCGTACCACCTTCATGGAGTCTGTTTCTGCCCGTTTGAGCAGACACATGCACATTTGTGTCCTGCTGGAGGTCATTTTGCAGGGCTCTGGCAGTGAACCTTCTGTTTCTCCTTGCACAAAGGCGGAGGTAGCGGTCCTGCTGCTGGGTTGTTGCCATTCTACGCCCTTCTCCACGTCTCCTGATGTACTGGCCTGTCTGCTGGTAGCGCCTCCATGCTCTGGACACTACGCTGACAGACACAGCAAACCTTTTGCCACAGCTCACATTGATGTGCCATCCTGGATGAGCTGCACAACCTGAGCCACTTGTGTGGGTCGTAGACTCCGTCTCATGCTACCACTAGAGTGAAAGCACCGCCAGCATTCAAAAGTGACCAAAACATCAGCCAGAAAGCATAGGAGCTGAGAAGTGGTCTGTGTTCACCACCTGCAGAACCACTCCTTTATTGGGGGTGTCTTGCTAATCGCCTGTAATTTCCACCTGTTTTCTATTCCATTTGCGCAACAGCAGTGAAATTGATTGTCAATCAGTGTTGCTTCCTAGGTGGACAGTTTGTTTTCACAGAAGTGTGATTGACTGGGAGTTACATGTTGTTTAAGTGTTCCCTTTATTTTTTTGAGCTATAAATATGTTCCTTTTATTTTTTTGTGTATATATATATATATATATATATATAGAGAGAGAGAGAGAGAGAAAGAGAGAGACACATACAAGCACGTGCGCGCATATAGTATAACAGTATAACAAACTGCAGGTCAAAACTGTGAAAACAGAACAAATATTTTTCCTCCGTAACAGGTTCAGATGGCAGGGCAGCGTGTGACAGGCCTTGAGCAAATTCCACTTATGTGAGTGAATGAGTGTGTGCATATTGGTCCTGACCTCCTGAATTCTTTCTATAAGCTGCAGCATGTAAGTCTTTTCTGTAGGCTGAAACTTGGTGAAAAATGGGAGACAGCCCCGTTTTTGATTTCTTCGCCCTCTCTCTCTTTTTACTCGTCAGTGAGCACACCACACAATCGGCCTTCGTGCTCCGCGTTTTTTTCCTGCATGTCCGGCTGAGGAAGAGCCCAGCGCGCAGTCCTGTCACCTGAACCAATTACAGATGGGCCGATAGCTCAGCAGCCATGCTTTGTTGATAGGGAGCTTGAGAGTTGTCAAGTAAATCCGAAGAGCGGGAAGAAAAATTGGAGGAACGTGGATGGAATATAAATGGGGGGATTGCGGTATGGAAGAGTGAGGGAGAGAGGGACGTCGGAGTTAGTCATTCTTTAAGAGCTCAGAACTGCATCGACTGAACCTGAGCTTCCTGTCAGAGTTCATTTGTTCGCTGTCTAAGCATGGCTTGCAGCACGGCAAGCTAAATATTTTCAGCAGTCGCAAAAAAAAAAAACGCAAACACACTAGCTCCTAACGCAGTCAGTGGCGGATTATGAGGGGCACACATAAGTACAGCCAGAAGGGGGTCTGGCTGCCACATGAACCGGAAAAAATGGGAACCGCAGCGGGAGAATATGGACATTGCAGGAGCATGTGTGTGTCTGAGTGATGGATTAACTTTGGGAGCGAGAGGCTTGCCGATCATCTAAATGACATGGCATGCAATGTCTCCCTACTCAGATGCGATTCAAAGGAGCAACCGCGAGACAGGACCCTGGAGACAAAAGTGTTTGTGTGTGATGTTCTCTCCTGCAGTCTGGGCAACAGACAGCAGCAGGAGAAGAAAAAACCAAGGAGTAATTGGACAGAGGTTTTATCCCCTCTGACCAATTAAACCACAGCTATGCACATACAAACATCCAATCAGAGACCTCATGCCACGCTGAGGAGATAGGAGAATTAGTTTTGGCAAAACACTCTCTCTCTCTCTCTCTCTCTCTCTCTCTTTCTCACACACACACAGACAACACGTGTATACACAATGGGAAGTATCATATACCTTCGCACACATAAGTGAATGTTTGCCGTGATGAGAAAGCTGGAGCAGAATGGTGCAGAGATCAGAACGGTGCAGTGCTGAGTGTATGTGTGTTTTCCACAAACACTGTGCTGGAGCCGGCGCTTATCCAGGGAACCAAAAAGCCTTTTTGTGAAGCAGCCAACATTTCCACTGATTTAAGTGCTGAACTGTTGTAGATGTAATTAGATGTGGGAGTTTACTGACAAAGGCCTTAAAAGATTAACTGTGAATGGTTTTACAAGCCATACTTCTGGCTTTCAGAACTTATTTTGGAGTTCAAGGACAAATTCTTCAAATCTCGATTTTCATTGCTTCCAGTTGTTTATCTTACCGGTGCAGTTGTACAATTAAACCGTGTTCAAATAACAGCAATAATCTTCAAACTGCCACAAAATATGCATAGCTGATCTTAAAATTAAAATCCACCCGAAACGCGTTTAATATGTTTATACTGAAATATTTTTGGACTTTATTGATTCTAATGGAAATGTGTTGCTTGATGCCGTACTTCTGTAATTTGTGTAAAACCTTACTGGTCATAGGATGCTCTGACTTCACAGTGGAAACGTGTATCATGTGATTACACTGGACGCATTTAACAGGTGGAAAATGTGCTCTTGTAATGAAGTCGCAGACAGGTTTTGAGTTCTGTCCTGGAAATAAACACGACCCATATTTTACTCATGAAATTGGTTGCCATGGAAACATAAAAATTTTAACTGCAGAAATCCCAAAATATCAAAAGGCACAACTGCGGTGCCTCACTGAAATAGCTGTCAAGCTTGATAAGGAAATCTGACCCAACAAAGATCACCGCCTCACATGACAAATTGGTTGCCTTGGAAACATGTCAGTAAATTAATTTTTTTTTTAATTCATTAAATTGCTGAAATCCCAAAACATCAAAAGTTTATCTTTATAAGTTTATATAACTATAAGTTTAACTTATAGTTTCATGAAGAAATCTCAAACGGTTTCCAAGTACTGGTTTGGAGTTGAAATGATCATAGCTGGACGACATACTGATGACCATATCCCCCGCATTACGTGATATCAGCCAGTCAGTCATCTGCAGTAGCCTAAGCTCCACCCTGCAAAGGAAGCATTTTAACAGCCAGTACCTGCGATCTTGACCTGCGATCTTGAGCTCATGACCACAGCTGAGTGTAGGAATACAAATAAACTGACACTGTGTGATAAAATAAAAATTGTAGACGGCATTCAATATCACATGTTTAGTTGGAAAAACTGACATGCAAGTCAATCAAGGTTGGATTTTAATGTAAATAGCTATCAAAGCCATCGCTATTTTATGTGCATGAGTAACAAAAGCTGTCACTGATTGCTGGTTATTTTTCAAGTTTGGTCTTTTGAACTAAAACAATTCTTAGAAAAGAATTCAAAGAATGGTCACTCGTTGAAAGGCCTGGACTAATAATACTGTATGATGAAGATATCATTTCTCATTGCCTTCATTGCAGCTTGTGTTTTCCTTCATTTTCCTGAGAAAACAAAGTTTCACCTGTGAAATCAGTGCCACAGAAATGAAAAATCCTGTTCTCGACGCCCCAACCTGCTAATACAAGCACCGATAAATAACGCAAGACACTTGCATCATAGAAGTAGGAGGTGTGAACTGGCACTTAATTTGTAGTTTAACAGCATTTACCTGTGCATTACCAAGCTATAAAATCTCCAATGACATTATCACCACAGGAGTTATCATCATTTGTTCAGTTTTAGGTCTGTCATGTGACAGGAAATGACTCACCTCAGACATGTTGACCCGGCCTTCCTGGAACGAGCACTCATTCGCATTCTGCGTGCATAAGTGACGATATTTGCACCAATGACACGGGAAGGAGCCGTTCACACACGAGAGACACCTGCAGAGAGAGTTTAGGGACAAACAGACCTTAAATAAAAGCAAGGGCAAAAACATTTGCACACAACTAGAGTAACACAGAGTAAAGAACTAAACACCAACTGTCCTTTCCCTGTCTTTGCAGCGGGAGTAAATGACTGTCCCTGTCTTTCATCCTGTCTTTAGTTTTTTTTTTTTCCCCTCCCTCTTTTTTTCTTTTAAAGTCAACCTTATTCTGTGAAGCTGCTCTTTCATCCCGACACAAAGATGAGCTTTCAGTAAGACACCCATCGTTTGGAGCGAGAAAGAGACGAAAAGAGTGATGACATGAGAGAGATAGATCAAATAGTGCAGGATTTCCCATGGAGAGAGAGAGAGAGAGAGAGAGAGAGAGAGAGAGAGAGAGAGAGAGACATCTGATGAATAGTATATAACAGGTTTTGAGCTCTTCTGATCCCCCACCCCCCGTCACTCAAACGCACACAGACAAAACAAACCCGCACACAGCCCCCACATCCACAACAGGCTGAGTGCTTTGGCTAGAAAAGCTAAACCATTCATTTAAATTAATCACCTCAGCCAAGCGATTTGTTCACCCGCAGCCATTAAATGAACATTCAGAACAAAGACGGCCGGCCATGTAATTGAATCACATGATCCTCTTAATTGACCAATCTGCTTCTGTGTTGAGAGAAGCTGCCCAATTAGTTGAGAAATGGTCGGTCAAGGAAATTATCCCTGCTTCCTAATTCAAAGTGAGCAATTTATCAAAGAATGCTTTGCAACGTCTGATGCTGTTTATTGTCTGAGAGAAGATGGTGTGTGTGTGTGTATGCGTGTTTGTGTGCATTAATGCAAGTGTGCTTGCGTTTGTTAAGCGGCCTCCCGCTGAGGCTCCATTTGTCTCCGTGTTTTTACTGAATCTCTGGAGAGCTAGTTGGTTCCATTCATCCGAGATGAGGGTCAGGGAATCAGAAAAGCGAGTCAAGATCAATGAGACAGGAATAAGGGTCATGATCGTCAGCACAAAACCCTGTGTGCGCACATGTGTGTATTACTCATTTTGTGTGGACCATTAGTTAACAATTAAAGCACACTATGTTACATATTACGAATCCAATCCCAACCAAGCTGTATCACCGTGATGAATTATGCACATACATAATCAGAAATTTAAAGCTGTTAGAAAATAAATCAATAAATAAAGAAATCTGACCGTAATATGACAAAGATTTTATGAAATTAATGAAGATGAAATAATGTATTCAAGAATTTTCAAGGAGAAAAATGTGACAACAAATGTGAGCTGTGAATGTAGTAAATAAATTATAATAATTGAATAGAAAAAGAACATTCGTTAACTAGTGTTTAAAAACCATTTAATTAATGTATAACCTCATTAAGAGAAGGAGATTGAACATATGAATGAACTTGCTATTCCATGAAATCTTTAATGTTAAATACATGGATGCTGACATATCACTACACCGTTAGTTGTGAGGGTACGGCAGACCCTGGGGGGGGTGAGGGGGGGGGGAGAGGGGAGAGGG
>JBCNYG010000006.1:17815175-17826289 GCA_039654305.1 Porochilus rendahli | reverse complement strand
CTCTCTCTCCCTCCCTCCCTCCCACTCTCACGTGAATTAACAGCTGATAAATGTTTAAGCTGTAAACATGAAGTGTATCATTCACGTCTGCATACAGACTCTACAGTAGCTTTGGTCTATCCAGGCAGTACATACAGGTGAATACATGAGTTAGCCTTGTTTACTTTTTCCTATCACATCTGTCTCTTCTCTGCTGACCTCATCGAAGCCTCGTCCTTCCACCAACCTCACCAAGTACTGCACAATAGTGCAGGGTGGACGAGCTGTCCCAGCCAATTACACTGAGACAATACAGCTCTACAGCTTCCTCTACACATAGACCACCCAGAGAGAGAGAGAGAGGGGGGGGGGCTGAAGGGGTAAAAGGGGAGGGAGAGGTGCTCTGAATACCTCAGTCTCGGTTGAATGGTCCAGTGATAAAAGGAAGTTGAATCCCAGGGTCTTTTCGGGGGGCTTTGGCACTCTACCAAACCAAACTGTGGAACACTGCCACTAGCAGTACCATCGAATAACTAGCTATCAAATGTATCCATTATGCAGGTTCCTGTTTTTATCTTAGCATTGCGTGGCTATGTCCTCAAAACCACACAAGAAGTAAAACATGTTTATTTGAAAAGCTTTATTTTTTTTTTCTTGCTAATCCCTTTACTTTTCTGTTCTGTGTAGCTAAAAACTTACCATAGCTATCAACATGGCATTTGTTATGCATCACCACAAAAACTTTGCATGCTCTCCTTAACTATGCTAATTTCTGTGAGTTGTGTTCTTCACAGATGAACTAGGGTTAATCACACTTACTCTAACGCGGTCTCTAAAGTATACAACAGAAAACAAAACAACAAAACAACAAAACCAGCCAGAACTTGAAGTAAACTCACTACAGAAGGTCTGCCCAGCCCCAGTTCATGCGTATCTTCAGGTGACACAATACGTCTACAAGAAGTTTCATCAAAATCCATCAAGCAATTTAAGAGGAGCTGCACTTACAAGGGTCCATGGACAGACGGACGGACAGACACAGACAGGCAAAAGGATAGGAGGATTCCTATACACTGTGAACCCCGACCCACACCATTTGTTTGTAGAAGTTATAATAAGCACTTAAGTCAGGTACTTAGGCTTGCTGAAAATAGGTTTAGTTTAAGTTTAGCTAGTTATCAATGCTCATCAAAAACATAATTATTTTAGCATAGCATAATAATTGTCTGTGTATTATAGCAATTTTTCCATTCACGAAAATTCACTTCAGTCAAACACGACAAAACTAAAACCTTTTAATATTAAGAAAGTAAAAGAAACTGATAACCAGTTATAACAACATTCATTCTGCCATCATAGCCCCAAGCAGGAAAGCTAATTAAATACGACAAAATGATTCAACCAACTGCATTGGCAGAGGCATAACAAAGAGGCGCGATTATTTCATCATTAAACGTTTCGGCATGCAACACGGAGGTTACTCAATCTCGCTCGCAAATGAAATCAACAAATTGCTATGCAAAGATGATCCGTGGCCTATAGGCGCGATTATTAGCTATACAAGATGTCTGATGCACCTTTCGGAAATGATGTGCGGCTCATTATTAAAGCAGAGGAATCCCATTATTTCTTTCATCCACCTCTCATTAACTCGTCCAGCGGATAATTTGTCAACAGGTATGTGAAAGCAGCGTACACAGATGTATCCATCGGCAAAATAAAATGGCTCCCAGCAACTCGCCTAATTCCCTCTGCCATTATACTAACTAAGGAATTGTGTCATGGTGTCGTTTTCCCCTGTCTTTTACAAACAATACCTCATTAATAGATTTGTTATTATGAGGTCCAGAGCAATAAGAACCCAACTGACCGCTCCGTCAGATCAGTGCGGAACAGACCAATTGTATAAAATTCCATTTGGCTCTTCGAGATAATAAATCTATGTGACAAACACACTGGGGTGATCTGGTAACCCCGTGGGAGCGTAAGGTAGTTCGGGGTTCGAGACACGGCCTTTTGGGGTAGTGTGTATTGGTGCACTAATTACTGATAATGCACAATGACTCACTTCCATTTGCTACCTTGCTGGAAACTGGCTTAGGACACTAATAAAGCATTAGGAAGGCAATGTTTCCAATACATTACAACTACAGCACCTCAGTGACTCTTCATGAGGAAGAAAATGGCCAATGCCGTTCTAACCCATTGCAGAAAATAGGTGCTTGAAGAGCTGCAATTAGACTGTTGTTGACCTCAAAAGCTTTTTAAAACTTGGCATTTCTATGAGATCACTAGCGTACACACACACAAGCCACTCAGTACTTGTCTATTTGTAGCATGAGGTTGGTGAGTCTGTGTCAGGGGAGCACTGGGAGTCTTTAATGGGGCAGGAGGGAGGGATACGAGTGATCTTTAGCTCGTGCTCCTGAGGGGCAGACACAGTTGTTTCCCAAATGTTCTGAAATCTGTAGCGCTCCTCACTACCCACAGAGGACCAAGCAGAAGCGAGAGGAAGGGAGGGAGGGAGAGGGGAGAGAGAGGGAGAGAGAGGGAGAGAGAGAGATGGACATGCAGACACACAAAATGCATGGTGTATTAATTCACACAGCCAGAAGTTGAAAACACGCCTTAGTGTTTAAGCTACAAATTACATCAACACCAATGTTCTCCCCTCTCCTTTTCCCTCCTCTATAACTCTCTCTCACTCTCTCTGTGCTTCTGTCCTGTGGTCAGCTGTAATCGATGGCCCGCTGGCACAATCTGCGCTTCCTGCTTCACTACTTAAACAAGAAAAAGTGCAAGTGATGAAGAGATGAATAAAAGCACCCATCCCAGTATCGCTTCTTTTGCAAAGCTGAATTTTCCTAGAGTGACGCACATATATATTACACCACATTACACTCAGATACAGTGCATGCACACACGATCGCTCGGTAGCCTAAATCAGACAATGAAAGCTTTCTGACTTAAATAGCAATTCATCTCAGAAGATAATTACAACGTGTAATATCAATATGTTAAATTATGCCACTTAAATATGTCTAACACCTTTAACTGTCATTTATATTTTCATCACATTACACAAGGGACCGAGGCCCAAAAAGCCCTACTTCCGAGGCAGAGCTGAACTAACTGGAGTAGATTAAGATGACACAGACTCATGATGTGATGAAACCTTTATTAGTGTGTTTGTCACTGTGATGAAAATCTCATTTTGCTGCGAGCGGAAGCAGATCATCCATAACCCAAACGGGCTGTGAGAAAGTGGGTCTGGAACAGCAAAGATTTCTTTTTACTTCTTTACCTCACCAAAATCGGGAAAGTGGGGGCTTGGGGGGTTTTAAGGAGACGGCTGAGAATGTAAAAAACGTAGACACAACAGAGCAATAAACGCAGCTGAGATTTCACACAAGGTGCCTTTTTAGAGGCAACATCTGCAGTTTTAACCCATGTGCCCAGATACAGCACATTCGTAAGGAGCTTTCCATTCTGTGGCGTTATAAAAAATGTTAAATACTTGTAGGAAAAAAAGACTGAATAAAAAAAATGTAAATGCTGCAAGAACTTACATTTGGCTGGGAAGGAGACAATGGATAAAATGGAACAAAGGTTACTTTAAATAAAATATAGTGACTGTACTCCAGACTCCTACTTGTTTACCTGCATCACTGCAGTTATTTAATAAAAAAAAAAAATAAATAAAAAAAAATAAGAGAAAACATTTCCTTCACTATCATTTTTAATAAATGTGTTTTTTGGGTGGGGGAAGGGGGTGGGGTTCATCTGGCTGCATGCAAACATTATTAATTATGTAAACTGCACATCCAAAAAGCAATTTTACCTTATAATGTTTTACTTTGAAACAATGCTTCCTTTAGGTCTAGGAATCCAGCCTCATATTCAGTAAAATGTTTAAATAGACCTTGGGAATAATTCAACTTCTAATTTAGTCTAATTACTCCGTTTCCACTGGACACCAACAGTTAAAAAGGTTGTGGATCCTGCTGCATTACACGCATCAATCACGCTCCGGACAGGTGGACAGCAGAACCAAGAACCCGCAGAAATACGACTGAAAGTTTGTGGGCATATGACTCTACCCCTGTGGTTAAGCAAATCAAAAGAAAATGAAAGTAGTAGTCAGAATCAAACAACAGTTTTAATTTCGAAGAGAATACTACAGCTCATACCTAAATTGAGCCAACAACAGTGTGCCGCATTTAAAACATCATCAGGGAAGTATAAGGACTGTAATAATAACAATGTACAGGTTTTAAACTAACGAATCAGATATTAAGTAATGAACTTCTGAATATAAAAGCATCTGCACCTAATGCTACATTACATCTAAATACATCAGACAGATGTCTGCTTGTTTACATAAATGTTACATACCTCTGTGCATTAAACAACACTTTTCACAGTACAAAGGCCCCGTGTGAGAATTTATCACTCCTTTTTAAAAAAATTTTCACAAAGGTTTAATTAAGCTTAGTGTGTTTTGATAAGTACGAACATAAATTAGGCAGGCAAGCTTTTATTACATTTGAGTTTAATTCCCCATTACGCCCTGTCAATAAACATTAGGATGACCAAAACATGGAGGCACATTGGAACTCACACCTGTTCAGCAGG
This sequence comes from Porochilus rendahli, assembly GCA_039654305.1. NCBI lineage: Eukaryota > Metazoa > Chordata > Actinopteri > Siluriformes > Plotosidae > Porochilus > Porochilus rendahli. Next base: position 17,821,675 of record JBCNYG010000006.1, on the reverse strand, counting down.
GATTGGAATCATCAGGGACTGCCTAAAACGATATCGCGATACCTAAATGCTGATCTGATTAGAATTGTGATAAGTATCCTAAATTGATATTAAAATTTTAAACCTTGAGCCATGAAAAAAAGTTTAATCATCTCTCTAAAGATTTAAACCTTAAACGCTTCATTCAAGAGCTACACAGTTTATCAAAACATGACTGCCAATGTGTAAATAGTTTAGAGTGCGTCACCTGTAGGCGATGTAAATGATATTTAATATGAAGTTAAACATCGATTTTGGAGCCAGCGTAGCGATACACGAGTCACTGCATAAATGAATCATACATACCTACAGAACTGAAACCATCTTTATTGTGCAGTGTGTAGGCTAACAAATCTTGGAGTTGTCCAGCACTGACTTGTTTATAAACCACCTTTTTAAACCTATCGTGAAAAAACCTGACTAAAGTACATATTACAGTACATCACTGCCAAGCAGAGCCTTCGACTGGAGTATGTCTGATGAAAAACTCGTGTAGAGAACTTGCAGGATTTTCTGGAGACAGAAAGAATGACCTTATTTTGAGGTACCTTTCGTTTTTTGTAAAATATACTGAGACAGATTGCCATTTTTTTGGGGAAACAATTTTCCCATCAACAAGCAAGATACGTACGAGATTTTCTTTTTAAAATATGTTTCATCCAGATCTGAGCTCATATCACATGACACTTTTCTCTCCTTCCACTGGTCCATTTGTTACGAGGGTTTTCAGTAGCTGCAGTGATTATTTCTGTATCTACTGATATTTAAAACTCCAAATGACCAAAATGCCAGATACAGGGTTTTTTAGTTTGTTTGTTTTTTACTGACACCGAGGAAAAGCCATGGGCGTTTCAAGATTCACTGTTTGTTGGCAACCATCTGGAGAGCATACAGTGATGTGTGATGGATATTTGAATCATTAAACCAGTGAACTGTGTAGCCAAGGGCAACAATTTCACAAGCAAATACATCAGCATGTCGATCAATTCCAATCAAATATTTGTATATACAGTACAGAGGAACTCATTTAAAGGTAAGAAGTTCTAGGTGGTTAAATACTGAAGTCGAGCCGAGTACTGTTTGACATCTTTGCTGAACTCAGAGGTCAGGAGACCATTCTGAGTTTCTGAGATTTATTTGGTTTATCCTAGTTGGAGGTGGGAAATAATGAGTTATGACCTTTAGTCAAATGCAGCATGCCCTCACTATCTATCTCTCTCTCGCTCGCTCTCTCTCTCTCTCTCTCTCTCTCTCTCTCACACCCTTTCAGTAACCCATCGGGGAGATGATGCAACAGAGGGCAAAGCTCAGAGAAATCAGTATGATTCAGAAGCTATTTCTCTGTTCATCCCGCTCTCATGTGGCCTCCATTCTCCACACTCCGTCACCCAGGCCTGTGAGAGCACCGGACTCTAAGAGAAAGAGATGTAAGGGGTGGCAGAGACTGTAATAACAACACGCACACGCACGCCCGGAGGGAGCTCTCACTCAGCGCCTTGCGGCTGAAAGCTTTGACCTACCCTGTAAGAAAGGGCACCACCGATTACAGGCATCTTCTGGTAAGAGCCGAGCAATCGAAAAGTCATTCATCCAACAGGCATGCACGCACACACACACACCTGCGTGCACACCCGTACATCTCAAGTCATTTCAACGCAGCAAGAGCTGCCAACAACATCAGAAAACGGCACCTCAACACAGGACCCAAATAAGCCCTGGATGCGGGCGTGCTTTGACAGGGAATGTGGAGTTCTGTCACGCCGCAGTGCATTTCGGGCCAGTATCGGTCTCCGGGGGATCATTCAGCGTCTGTTGCTGTTTGCTTTACACAGAGCACTTACAAAATCATAAGTTAATGGAAAAAGAAGAAAGAAGAAGGATGATGCTAATACAAACTACACCTGGAGGCTACAGAGGCTGCTGGAGAATGGAACGCAGACTCACGCTAGAACAGACACGATGATCACGATCATTGTATTCAACACTAAAATCAGGATTATGCACCAGTTATTCTACTAATTTGGAAACAAACTGATGTTATTGCACTGGATCTTTTCACAGAAAATGAAAGCAGCAACTACCTCCTCAAATATACAAAAAAAATTATAATAATAATAAATGAATATATCTGACTGCTCATCTGGGAAGGGGAACAAAAATACAAGCAGAATTAGTCTGAAATAAAGAAATAAGTATGCTCTTCCAGGTCTAATCAGTTCCTGCGCTGTATTTGTAAGTTTCATCAGTGTTCTCTAATGAAAAAGATTTTTGCCTCAGCACAGAAAAACCTAAAACAAAAACAGTGTGATTCGCTACCAGTTAAATACATACGAACAACAATCTCAGGATTCAGTGTCCTGATGTTTATTAAAAAGGAATCTACTAACGGTAACTAAGTAACTGATCTTAAGTTCACTAATGTCAGCGTACTCTGTGATTAATCAAGCGAGGAAGCCAGCAATAGCGATTGCAATTAAAACATGATTAACTGTGCAGCACTAATTCAAAGACATTGACAATTTCAACAATTTAGCTTTAATTATTCTTGCATTTCTTTTCAAATGTAACTATTTACATAATTAGACGTAAAATTCACAGCTTCGTGAACTCAAGGTGCAGACGTTTCTCTTATTAAAATTTAAGGCCTGCAGGTCACTTTTAGTTTTTTTTAGCATGTCCACTCCAGACATGTGCCTTCCCGAAAATTTAAATAGTTAAGTATAGTGTATGCAAAATCTCATATCTAATCAGATATTCATTTAATGGCAAAGAGAAAAGAAAGAAAAGCAAAAGCACCTTCAGTGAGTATCATTTTCCAAGATTTTTCCAAGACTCAACTTTTTCAGTATGAGCTCACAGGTTCGCGTCTGACAGAGGCAACACGGTGAAATAAACAGAATTATTGAAAGCAGAGCAAAAGCTTCACTGAACGTCGGCTCGATATTTCATTCTGCACGCGGCTGTAAGGAGGCACGGATAAAATCCCCCGGCTTGACTGCCACACACTCGCTGCATTAACAGAACTCGATTCGATCAGATAAGCAGAGCGTGTTTATAATAATCCGATGGTCAGTGCAGATACCAAAAACCCAGAAATTAATACTACAGTAAGAGCAGCAGCCAGTTTAGAAAGAAAAGCGGAACCGGCGAAACATGATTCTGGGGTAAAACAGACTTAATCCGCAAAGCCGAGCGACCTGATACGCATCCATTGTAATTTAAGACTTTTAATGGAGTTGTACTGCACATTACTCTTAATGTATTCCCTCTCTTTTGTTCCTTAAGATTCATATCTTACCGCTTACTCCTTACCATAGAACCTGTATAATAAATAATTAATCCCTGCTTCAGAATTTTAACTGAATCTAAGTTCCAACATCCAAGTAGGAACAGAACTCTATTCAACTAGGAATTCCCACTCCATGAATCAAATCAATTGGCTGCTCACACCATCAAGAGTAAACACATTTAAATACTAATATATACAGTATAGTGTGTTATCCTAATCTAAACCCATGCTGCATTGGGCCACTTTCATGGCCTCTGTTGCAAGCCCCCTGTAGAAGCTATTCACAACCATCCAATCACATTTAAACTCACATATGGGGCGATATGGAATATTCAGTTATCCTAATGTGCAGGTCTTTGAACTGTTGGAGGAAACCGGATCACCTGGAGGAAGCCCACACAAGCACAGTGAGAACCTGCAAACTCCACACAAACACCCCTTGCCAAGTCCGGAGCTCGAACCCAGGACCTTCTTGCTGTGAGGCGAGAATGCTGACCGCAATACCACCGTGCCGCGTGTCCTGTGTATACGAGCAGGGTGGATCAATCGCCACACAGACATGTTCAATTGTTTAAGCTGTAACACTGTTGTTTTAAAGAGGTAAATATTCATGACTCATGCCTCAATAGCCACTAACATAGCTTGTTTTTGTTTTTTAATCCCACTGTGTAGTTCAGAATGTACAGAAGTCAAAAATGCATGCATGTGACAGTGCTGCTCTCTGTGCCAAAATACTGTCACACAGGGATTCAGGTTCTCCAACACCTGAGCATACCTTTAGTCTGGACACGAGTGTTTTTAAAAACGCTGAATTTTTCTCCCATCAGACAGTCAAAAGGAGCCATCGCTAAAATCCCCTGGACCTGTTATAGCACTCCCATAATTCCATCCCATAATTCCATGTGCATGTGTACATCTCATTTTGCTGTCACAAATCTAAATACAAAAATTTTAGCCATGCAGTCACAATATCGGGGGCCTGGCATGCGACTGATGGCTCAAAAACTAACCGCCTGCACAGTTGCCAAAAAAATGAGAGCAAACGAAGAAGGATGCTTCGATTGGGCATAGAAGAGGTCTCCAAAAAAACCCTCTGATTTCTCAGAAAAATGCTGGGGATCGGTCTTTGTTTAATCATAGATTAATTTCTAATTAATTTAATTAAGGTTCACTTAATTTAAATAATAGAAAAATTCTGTGAATTCTGATGTCCATCCAAAACACCCATTAAAGGCCTGGTTCTATTCTACTGGTTTGGTGTATTTCATGAATTAAACCACTGAGCCACTTATTCACTTCTCTTGCCCAAGGGCTGCCCTATCAAAGGGGGAAATGTGTACCGAAAAATATTACAATCCAGAGATTCCCAACCATGGTCCTGGTCGACCCCTGCTCTGTCACACCCACATCCATCATGAACAGCAAAATAGCTACTTAAATCAGGACCAGGGATGGGAACATCCGTTATAACCGACGTACACATTCATAAACAAGTTCATGCACATACTGTACCGATTATCAATCAACCCAAAGTCCAAAAAACCCTTCAATCCAGAACCTACATCTACCAGTGACAGGGTTTCATTTCATCTCTTAATCCCATTCCGGTATTTGGTCTCACTTCCTGTCCATATTACTTTCAAGACTTTGTACTTGATTAATGCTAAGCAAACAAATGACGGTTTCACAACAAGCCAAGGACACCATTGCCCCAAACTCTAAGTGTACACACACACACACACACACACACACACACACACACACACACACACACACACACAGTATTGTCTGGCTCTGTATATGCACAGACAGACAGTGTATATGTACTTGATCCCAAAATATCCTGTCTGTCAGCGTCTTTCTCACTCTCTCTCTCTCTCACTCTCTCTCTCTCTCTCTCTCTCTCTCTCTGTTTCACACGCGCGCACACACACGGCGGAAAGAGGGAGCAGTTCTGCCACAGGAAGGGATCAGGTGTCTATCTGGAGGCCGGTCGGTCTCTCTATCTATCTCTCCCTGTCTCTCCTTACAGCCTCATTTTTTTCCATATCTCTCTTCACTTTTCCCCTGTTCAGCATCTTCAGCAGTACACTCCACAACAACCACCCAACACGCCGACCTGTCAGGACAAGAAAAAAACAGGACGAGAAGGAACTAAGAGCAGAAGAAGAAAAATCTAAACGCGAACACGGCTCCAAAGAGGCATACAATCATTTACTAACACACTCATACACACCCTTTCGAGCATTAAATCCTCTTTCACCCCTCAGTGCACTCGTTCTCTCGCGGCCTTGACCCCTGACCTATCCCCCGCTGTCCGCTGAGAGCGGACAAACAGTCACACAGCCATTTTGGCTCTGATGAAGGACTCCATTGGGCCCCAGTTACCGTGGGCTGCCACTGCAGATGGCTTGGTCTCTAATGAAACTAAGGATTGAGCAGTTAGTGCCATGAAGCTCTCCTCCTCCTGAGCAGTTAGAGTGCACCGTCGCACAGACAGAGAGAGAGCACATATGCACGAGAGGGAGTGGGAGACACGCTTCAGTGAATATATAAGCAAGGAGGGAGTGTGACGGTGGAGTCGGAACAGGTGGGGTTAGCAGCTACTGTCGGCTTGATGCATATAGCTATGTATCTGGGTCACTGTAGAGCTCGTGTCCGCTAGAGCTCCACTAACTCTTCTCCAGACTTGCCGAGATCAGATGAGGAAATAACGCACTCCAAGCATTATTTACGGTCTTTCTTTGCAGAGGCTGAGATGCTAAAACACAAGCAAGTCGCATTAGGGTTGCCAGCGCTGCTTTTAATTAAATTGAGTTTTACGACATTTTCTTGGCATAGATCAGTGAGAGTCAATGGAAGAGTTCAGAATTGTTAGGGAGATTTTCTGACTTGCTTGTACAGTAGATACAGTATTATGAGTGACTAACAGGCAGTCTCATGTGGGTGATTTAAAACCTTTCAACATGCTGCAGTCTGCCCTGGGGCTACCAGTACAACAGGTCTGCTATCAGTACTGTATTTCTAATTACATATTCAAATACGGCGGCACGGTGGCGTAGTGGTTAGCACGTCCGCCTGTGTGGAGTTTGCATGTTCTCCCCGTGCTTGCGTGAGTTTCCTCCGGGTACTCCAGTTTCCTCCCACAGTCCAAAAACATGCACAGTAGGCTAATTGGCTGTTCCAAATCACC
>JBCNYG010000006.1:17686329-17699650 GCA_039654305.1 Porochilus rendahli | reverse complement strand
TATATATTTTGTATTTTCAGTGCTTTTGCTTATGAGCCATACTTTTACCTCAATATACTTGTCAGAATTATTTTTTTGCTTCTCACTGCATTGTTCAATACATTTTCACCCAAAAATTATAGAGAAGTTTTCCTTTTTTTTAATTAGGAGCCCTTTTAGACAAAAGTGGTGGTGTCATTGTCATTGTTCAGGATCATCTTCACTGCACACTACGGTATGTATGGACTGGCAAGCTGTACAGGGTGTACCCTGCCATCGCCCAGAATTGGCTGAGATTGGCTTTGGCCTCCCCGCAACCCCAGTAGGATCAAGCTGTTTGGCAAACGAGTGAGTGATCTTATCGAATGATATATTATCTTATTACTCTAATAGCTAATTCAAGGTCCAAAAGTAATCCTCAAGGACCAATTAGGTATCTTAACTGCTTTTGCATTACCTTGTAAAAGAGGAGCAAATGTAACAAAAGATAAGTTATACTATCCTTTTTTTTAATATATAAAGTTAATGTAATTATTGGTTGAGTCCTCTTGGGAACAACATCTTTAAGTGCTTATAAAGCCTCCTCAGCCATCTCTCAAAAGATCAGCTGTAGAAACAAAGTGCTTTTGTCTCGGGTTACACGACAGGATTTTAACAGGTGGAATATGTGAACAGCTGCAGTCTTAAGAGGACACGTGTTGAAGAAACTCACAGAATAACCCGAGTATTTCTGCTGCGACTCAGCTATTGAGACATGTTGAAGGTTGTAAGTTTTCAAAGGCTAAGTGCTGGTTTCACATTGACCCTGTGTGATGAGGTTTGTAGGCCATGCTGCTAAACAAATGTCCTTTTTTATGATACACTCAAACAGTTTTTGACTGATGATGGTAATCAGATGGATCTTTTGTTGGATTAGTCAAATATTTAAGCTCCAGAATTGTTTTCTCTAATGGATTGAGGTATTGTAATCTTATTTCCTGCCCTGCCCTGTGATGCAGCCAGACCCAATTCCAGTGTTCTGACTCACTCCACTCACACACCTACTCACCACCATCATCATCATTATAATTATTTAACCTTGCTTGTTGTGCTGTTTACTTTAAGCTTCCTAGATACAGTATCTTAGGTTACCAAGAGAAGAGAAAGCAGCATGCGTAAGTGTTCACTATAATCATATTTTATACACCATGGACAGAAATCCCCCCCATCAATCAATCAATCAATCAATCAATCAATCAATCAATCAATCAATCAATCAATCAGTCAATCAGTCAACCAATCAATCAATCAATCAATCAATCAATCAACCAATCAATCAATCAATAAATGTTAGCGTTATTAAAATAGGCAACATAGGTGTTTATATGCTTTAATTCAAAATCCAGATGACGAAGAGGCTACTGCTGTACTACAGGGAGACTAGTCTCTACCCAAATAGCCACTGAGTGATTGTTGAGATTTCCCACATACTGCCGTGGAACAACGGCAATGGACCCAGCTGAATACGACTCAACTTTGATGAGACCATCTCTCAGACATGATATGGACCAGAACTAACAGTTGCCCCAATCGTGGCATTAAATCGAGTTTCCACACAAACATTACAAACAGCTGGTTGCATTTGAATAATATTCGGCCTAAATTCCAAATAGCTTAAAAACTTTCAGTATGTACTTGCAATTTTGGCCTATGATGCATTAGCCATTGTCAAAGCTGACCCTTATTCTACTGAAGAAATGTAATAGCTTATATAATTTCTTTAGTTTTAATCTTTTGTACAAAAATAATTCAGTAGTTTAATAAATTGTGGTTAGTTGTGTTTGAATACCTTCTGTGCTCCATACACTGGCCTTTAGAATAACAAGAAATAAGTGATATTTTGAACACATACGGTGTACAGAAATACAGAGTGTATTATATAGATACATACAGACTTTGTATAACTGATACCTTAATACAAATTCTTTTGCAGTTGTTTCTACAAAACCAAAAGTGTTGAAGAATTGAAAGACTAAGTGCTGACTGTAGACTCACTCTACATGACTGAAGCCCATACTATTGATGATGGGATCCAGATGTGCTGTGGGAGCAGTTTATTTGTGCCTAAAGACAGTTATATGTGGCCCAGAAATTTGTTTTCTGGATAATATTACCCACCCCAAGATAGTGATGGGCAAAGCCGGGGTAGGTGAGGACTGTTAATGTAATGCATTGGTGTTGCCAGGGGTTTTGGGCCCCATGGAATGCTACACCAATGGAAGGCTTCACCAATCCTAAAAATATAACCCTGTGCAGACATGAACTATATCTATAATTGTCTGCATACGGTGGAATTCACTATTTGATCCAAAACTATTATTCCTTTTAAGAAATGTGCTGAAGGCTATCATTCACAATTTAAATGTCATTTTAATGTGTGTAAGAATCTCTCCTCTTCATGTCTTTATTGTTACCTCAGTTGCTCATTAATTACTCTCTTAAGCATCCCAGCATGCACCGAACATCACACCTTGAGGTGGATGAGCTACAACAGCAGAAGAGCTCATCAGGTTTCACTCAAAGAACAAGAAATCAAGAATCAAAGACTATCATGGACACAGACGCATACAAATTGGAAGTTGAAGACCGGAAAAAAGACACGTGTTATTGTTTTCTTGAAATTTTCATCTGTCCTGTGAGCGTGTGTCCCCATGTCCCCCTGATAGCTTTAGACTCTCTCTCTATCTCTCTCCATATACATATAAACATGTACTGTACTATCTATGTATCCATCCAGCCATCCAACCATTATCTATATCGCTTATCTCTCTAGGTTGCAGAGATAGCTGGAACCAATCCCAATACACTCTGAAGAGGTCGCCTGTCTATTGCAAGGCTCTTTGTATTACCATAAAACTATATAAAGATGTTTAGATAATACATTTTTTTAGACTTGAAGGATTAATAGAAAGGCAGACAGTGATAAGGGAGCAGAGTAGAAAGGCCACAAGTTAACCTTCTTCATATATGAAAGAGTAAGAAAGTTAAACTAAAGTAATTTTAACAAGATTATATTTTCAAATATGGGTTTCTGTCATTATGATTGCAGTAATTTAAAGACAGGAGAGTTTGCAAGAAAATGCTACAGAAGAGAGGAAGCCTGGAGAGCAATATGAGAAATGGAGAAATGAAACAGAGAAGTGTCAAAGACTTGTATACTTACAAATTATTGACCTTACATGCTTTGTATCTTCTAGAAACTATCAGGTCAAAAACTGCTGGCTATGCTGTCTAGCTGTAAGATAAATAACCATGCAAAAGAATTATACCTCAATCCCCCAGTTGCTTCATAATGTTACACTTAACTGCAGATATATACATGTTTTTCTTAGAGGTGAGGCTAAGAAATTTTCTGATTGTAGTAAAGCTCATGTATTCTCAATCCTAGTTTCTACACAAACAAACCACACACAAACAAACCACACACACACACACACACACACACACACACACACACACACACACACACACACACACACACACACACTCGGACAACAAAATGTTGTATGTAGTACAAGTCTTGTAGCACAGTTTGTCCTGTGAGATCATATGGATTATATGTTTTGATTCCTGGAATCGGCTCTCTATTAGCTACAGTTTTGCATTGATTTGAAAGCATAGAACATATCCCCTTAGTAGTCCTGTGTCTAAATTAGTTTGATTATTAAGACTTTAATGGATCTAATGGGACAAGGTCAACCATCGACAGGGTGATGCAACCCAGTACTTATAGATTTCTCTGCATGTATGAAGCTGACTATTGATATTTGAACTCCATGGTAAGACGATTACATTACTGCATATTTACTGTCATTTCGTTGTATCATACATTGCAGAGGGTAATGACGCAATAGTGCTAAAAGAGATAAACAGCGTATGAGAGATATGCTGAAACAACACAATAATTGCACACTGAAGGCTAGTTGCTGATTATACAGTGTTGTATGGCTGTATTACTGTTGCATTCTGAAGTTGCTTTTGGATGTGTTGTAGGCGTTGGTTTTCCATGCGCTCTCAGTCTGCAGTGTATTTCAGATAAAGAAGTCATAAGCGTTAGGTGTCTGTAATGTCCCACTGTCCCTGAGAGGCCATGTTTACTTGTGGTTGTAAGCTGTGGACTCATATGCTGCTTCTTTCCTTCCTCTCAAGGCTCTCAGTGCAGTAATTAAAGCGCAGGGGCCAACTCTCTTTTCAGCTGAATAATTGAAGAGTAGAGCAGGAACAAGAGAAAAGAGGAGAAAGAAAGGAGCTGACATGGGCACTCTAATGCTGACGAGGGCCACGGGAGGGTGACCTTGAAATAGATGACATTAAAGCGCACAGCTAATGTCCTACATGACCCTAGTGTTAGTTTCTTTCTAATGTACATTAAAAAGCAGGACATTTTTGTATATATGTAATAATAATAATAATAATAATACAATTCTCAAATCTCAAATAAACTATAATCTGTAACTTGCAGTGTTTCCATTTAAACCCAATGTAGTGTGTGAAATAACAAGCTGCTTTTCAGACCTGTGAGTATGAAAATAGTCTCATAAAACCAAAGAGGAGCCATTAGTCAATTGTCTCGAGAACAGTTTTGCCAAGCACACATAGGCATCAATTTTCTAATCCTGGATGGCACAGTGCATGCTTTTAACCTTTTGGGACTCTTTACCTTATTTACAAATAACTATATGTGTAAGCATTGTAACTCCACCTTTTATAAACCATCAAAACCAAATAAATCCGAGCCCCATAGCCATCTGTGGCCAGAAGTCCTAGAGAGCATAATTGGCTCTGCTCTATGTGTAGGATGGATGGTATTACTATCTCCCCTGTCAATTAGAGCAGCACTAGCCAAGTTTTGGCCATCTGTGAGCTCATGTATATAGAACAGGGCAGTTAGCGCATTTCTCCTAGTGCATTCAGCTGTCCTGTAATGGAGCACCAGCAGCAGCTTGAAAAAATTATATGGCTTCATGTGACAGCCTTCACCTTCCATGCAATATGGAGAGTAAAAATGTGGGTAGGAAATGACATCAAGTATTAAAAACAACAATTTAACTGTATATTTTGTATCTATTGTAGTATTATAATACCTAACATGCTTCAAAATTAAAATAACTTTTTCTTTTATTTAACTTTTTTGGGGGGCGGGCATCTGTGACCTAATTGTTATAGAAGCTTTTTTGTTGACTGAAAGGTCGCTGGTTCGATTCCAGATCCAGCAGGAAAAATGGGTGGTGGGGGAGTGAACTGCACTGTCCCTTACTCCATCTTCATGGCTGAAGTGCCCTTGAGCAAGGCACCTAAACCCCAACTACTCTCCGGATGCCCCAATGTGTGTGGCAGCCGACTGCTTTGGGTGTGTGTGTGCTCACTCTGGATGGGTTCAATGCAAAAAAAAAAAAAAGTTAACTTGACACCATGATGTTGTTGGCCATCAACCAGCAATGACCAGAATTACCTACAAGATTTTCAAAATGGTTCAAGTTTCAAAATGAATAAATAAATAAATAAATAACCTTTCTGAAATGTGTTCAATACTTCATTATAACATATTCACACCGTGTTTTCACATACTGCTCATATTAATTTTGTCACACCACAGTCATATTTAACTGCGCTAAACTTCTTTCAGAGCGTGTGAGACATGCTTTACAGTTTGATTATTTGTATAACAACACCAGTTACAGCGAGATCTATGATGCATGTCTATAATACCATAAGTTACAGTATGATTGATTTTAATAACACCAGTTACAGTATGATTGTTTATAATAACACCAGTTACAGCAAGATTGTCTATAATACCATAAGTTACAGTATGATCGATTATAATAACACTAGTTGCAGTATAATTGATTATAATAACACCAGTAATGGTAAGATTGTCCATAATACCATAAGTTACAGTATGATTGTTTATAATACTATGAGTTAAAGTATGATTGTTTATAATAATACCAGTTAAAGTAGGATTGTTTATAATACCATAAGTTACAGTGTGATTGCTTATAATAACACCAGTTACAGTACGATTGTCTATAATACCATGCGTTACAGTATGATTATTTAAAGTAACACCAGTTACAGTAAGATTGTTTATAATATCATAAGTTACAGTATGATTGTTATAACACCATTTACAGTAAAATTGTTTGTAATAACACCAGTTACCGTGTGATTGTTTATAATACCATGAGTTACAGTATGATTGATTATAATAACACCAGTTACAGTATTATTGATTATAATAACACCAGTTGCAGTATGATTGTTTATAATACCATGAGTTACAGTAAGACTTTTATAATAACACCAGTTACAGTATGATTGTTTATAATAACACCAGTTATTGTATATAATACCATGAGTTACAGTATGATCATTTATAATAACACTAGTTAAAGTAGGATCGTTTATAATACCATGAGTTACAGTATGATTGATTATAATAACACCAGTTGCAGTATGATTGTCTATAATACCATGAGTTACAGTATGATTATTTGAAGTAACACCAGTTACAGTAAGAGTGTTTATAATACCATAAATTACAGTAAGATTGTTATAACACCAGTTACAGTAAGACTGTTTATAATACCATACGTTACAGTATGATTGTTATAACACCAGTTACAGTAGGTTACAGTATGATTGTTATAACACCATTTACAGTAGGTTACTGTAACTCATGGTATTTATAATACCATGAGTTACAGTAAGACTGTTTATAATACCATGAGTTACAGTATGATTGTTTATAATAACACCAGTTACAGTAAAATTGTTTGTAATAACACCAGTTACCGTGTGATTGTTTATAATACCTTGAGTTACAGTATGGTTGTTCATAATAACACCAGTTACAGTAAGACTTTTATAATACCATGAGTTACAGTATGATTGTTTATAATAACACCAGTTACAGGAAGATTGTCTATAATACCATGAATTACAGTATGATTATTTAAAGTAACACCAGTTACAGTAAGATTGTTTATAATACCATAAGTTACAGTATGATTGTTATAACACCAGTTACAGTAAAATTGTTTGTAATAACACCAGTTACCGTGTGATTGTTTATAATACCATGAGTTACAGTATGATTGTTCACAATAGCACCAGTTACAGTAAGACATTTATAATACCATAAGTTACAGTATGATTGATTATAAGACCAGTTGCAGTATGACTGTTTATAATAACACCAGTTACAGTAGGATTGTTCATAATACCATAAGTTACAGTGTGATTGCTTATAATAACACCAGTTTCAGTAAGATTGTCTACAATACCATAAGTTACAGTATTATTGTTTATAACACCAGTTACAGTAAGATTGTTTATACCATGAGTTACAGTAAGATTGTTTATAAAAACATCAGTTACAGTATGATTGTCTGTAATTACACCAGTTACAGTGTGCCTTGTACCAAAACAGATACAGTATATTTTCTAATATTTTTTAATTTTTTCTAATAATACAATGATTGCACTATCTTTACATTTAAAGAATGTCTTCACCCAAATCTAGCTTTAAAGTCTACCATCTTTTTGATGTTGTACTGACTAATAGTGTGCTTGATCTATTTGCACACAATGCCATTACATAACAGAAAAAGAAGAATCTCCAGCTTTACTGTCATTAAGAAATCGAGTCACATGGAAACATCCCCAGCTCTACTCACACCCACACCCATCCCATAGCTGTGCGGCATTATCAGTATTTGCATATGGAATACGATAGGTTCTTCTAGTTTATGACACACTAAAGCTTGTCAAGTGTTTAATCCTAAATAAGATTTTTTAAAACTGAGCTTTCACCTCCCTCTGTTTTTAAAAAGAACATGGAAATCTGCTTCAGTGCCTTTTTTGACAAGGCTGCTTAAGGATTTAATGCCAAAAAGATTTTTTTAAAATATAAAAAACCTTTTAAAAAAGGTTTAGAGTTTTCTAAAGTTGATGCTACTACCATGTTTGTCTATTTGTGAAACCATTACAACAGTATTGAAATGTTGTTTATTTAAAGTCCGCTGATCTGATAACAGCATGTCTAGCTGTGCATGTTTATTGTGTAGGTCATTATCATGGCCTGTTGTAGTTGGTTTGCGAAATGAAATTTTCGCATTGCTCACTTTCTAAAGCTGATTTTGTTTTGCTTTACTGCATCTAAGCTTGTCAAGATATGGTATACTCCCTCCCGAATTGTACATTTAATTTAGGGAGGTGGGTGGGTAGGACCCTGAAGTAATGCTGGCACAGGGGCCGTCATGACGAACTTCCAACACTGTGCAGACACCATGCCAAATTACTGTGTGAAATAAATGTGTCAAGGCTGAGAATGAAGTAGTGCTTCATAGTCCTGGAGAAATTCTTGGGATGTGTTGATGAAATGAGAAGCGGACGTGATGCATGGAGCGTCCCCGTGAGAACACAAGACAAAGTATCTGAGTATCTGAGATCAGGAGAACCAGGACATTTAATACACACTTGTATGCAATCAAAATGGAAAATCAGGATGAGTATGTTGTGAACAATCAATCAAGGAGGGGGGGGGGGGTGAAAAATGGAATGCTAAAATAGAAAGTTGGTAATTGAGTGGTAGAACGGAAGCACGTGCAGTGCAAGAGCCGGGGTAATGATGAAAAGAAACATGCCTTTGATCTGATCAGAGCTACAAGACAGTCATACTGATGAACTTCACCAGCCCTTATTCACATGCCGAAGAGAGTGTGAGTACACAAAAACACACCCACTCACACACACACACACACACACACACACAGAAAGGTTGCTCATTAATACTCATCATCTGCTTGCCGACACATCACATCCCCAATGAGGCAAGACATTACACCAATCTGTACTCTCTCTGCATCTTTTCACACAAACACACATATGAGACACACACACACACACACACACACACACACACACACACAGTGTATATATTTCTGGATATAAGCATAGTTTAGTGCACGGTCATCTATCTACTCGTTATCCTTCTGCAATGTAGCAGTGAAAACACACCAATGCGCACAGACACACACACACACATCTCACAAAAATGACAAACAGTCAAGGTCTATAACGCTTTAATAATCTTCCATTTCTCTGATCAGCTCTTTTGGGCTCTCCTGCCCTATTAGGGAGGATTAATTTTGGGATGAAGTCAGGGAAAACGAGGCTGATTTCCCTTGGGCCCTTCCCGCTATAGAGGGTAGAGTTTACTCAGAAAAGGTGAGCTCTGCCTAAGGTAGAAAACACACATGAGCCCTCTATCTGGAGGAGGTGAGGACAGTACGAATGACTTAATCTCAGAATAACTTCCTCAAACGATATGGGAAGAGATGTATCGGGTTGCTCAGGTGTGTGTGAAGAGGCGCTTACCGTGAGTTAGATGTGTGCACAGCCCTCAGGCTGTGTAATCATCCCCGCCACAAAATTACAAGAAGGACAAACTCTCTCTCTCACCCACATACACACATACTCACTCAGAAGAGTGACGGGTGATCACACTCATATACACGTTCACAAGGAGGCCACAGGTTAATGTCTTTTCCACGCTTTTCATCTGGCGGCAAAATACGAACTTTGCTCCAACCTGAACTCATCAGGAGAACTGACAGCCATCCCTAATGGCCCCTTCAGGCCACACTAACACTATCAGCACCAGAACATTGGTGCTAAGCTAGCGCTAAACTGCCCTAAGTGCCTTTACCAAACTTATTTATAATGTTTCATAATTACTATAATTGCTGAAAGAGAAACATCAACATTTTATTTATTATGATTCGTTTTCATTTATTCTTTCCCTTCACTTGAATCTGACTCTTGGTGACACTTTCATAGACGCTATATGTTATAGCTATCACTCCATTATCAGAGATTTTTTCAGGGATTTTTTTGGTGGGGTTTTTAACAGGGCTTTCCCTAAGCCTCACATTTACCCAAGCTTTGTTGCCACAGTTGCATGGCTGGATCACTTACACCTAGGGGCAATTTGGACGAGCTAATTAGCCTAATTAGTCTTTGGACTGTGGGAGGAAACCAGAGCATACCAACCTCCTTGCTGTGAGAGCGCTAAACAAAACACCACAGTGCCCCATATGATTCATTTACTATCATTAAGTGATTGAAGTAATATATGACAAATATAATTTATTTAAAAAGCACATGTTCCTTAATAAAAAGTTCTTTTAAGGATTCAAAGCCATTTAATGTCATTAACGTGTCCCTCTTGCAGTTCAAACACAGAAGTTAATTGAGAATTCCAGACAGGAAAACTATTATAAAGTTACATTTATTCAATTTCATGAATATGAAACAAAATACTTAATTTGCTGAAAATGCTGAATTTTCACTTTCACAATGCAGTTGGATCCAGAAGAATTTAAACACTGACAAAATCTTTATGAATGTGCCTTTTTACACAACCACAATGGGTATGAAATGAAGCAATGAAGATGTGATTAAAGTAGACTTTCAGTCAGACTCTCAGTGACTTCAGCAACATAAATCTCGTTACTATTTTGGAATCACAGTCATTTATACCAAGTCCCTGCATTTTCACAGGCTCAAAACTAATTGGTCAATTGGCTGATGAGCAGTTTCATTACCAGTTTCATTACCACTCTGTCCCTTCTGCGTGTAGTTACAGGGGCGGTGGTTGCTCAGTGGTCAAGGCTACTGATTACTACTGGTTTCTGATCTCAAGGTCAGCGTTCAATCCCCTGTACCACCACACTTGGGCCCCTGAGCAAAGCCTTAACTGTCACTTGCTCAGTTGTATAAAAATGCTCATTGTAAGTTGCTCTGGATGAGAGCGTCTGACAAATTCCATGAATGTAAATGTAAATGTAGCTACCATGTTAAGCTATCTAATGTAGTGACTAACCGAATGAATATTAGGTAGCTACAATTAAAGGTGTGCCACAATACCACTATCTGTAACTGTATTGTGTTCCATATACTGTACACTGAATGACCAAAGGAATACGCACAAATGACCATCATATCCATAGTTGCTTGCTGAACATCCTTTTTCAATGTTGCTGCTCCAGTTTTTTGGAAAGACTTAGATTTGGACCATGGCAGTATGAATTTCGTTTTCAGCCACAAGATTATTACTGATGTTGGGCCGTGATGCTGGACAAGACGCCCTGAGAATTCCAATTTATCTCAAAGGCATTCAGGTGAGGATAGGGCTTTGGGCAGACCACTACATTTTTCCCACAGCAACCTTGTACTATATTTGTATCAAGCCCTAATACTACAAAAAGAGAAATCTTAAAGGTGCACATTCACAAGCCTATCAGTTCATTTTGGCTGAATACAAAGGTTTCCCTGCAACAGCACCACAGCTCACTGTCTTAGTGTTTCTCATCCACCTGTTCTACATCCTGTTTTGGTTCAGTGACATCAATCTATTTTTTTCCCTGGTAGCTTTTTCAGGCTTTCTTCTTGCTATCCTGCCATGCACACCACTTTTATTTAGTATTCTTCTGATGGCGGACTTAAGAACATTAGCATTATCCAATGTGAGAGAGGCCTTTAGTTGCTCACAAATTATCCAGGGTTTCTGTAGACCTCCTGAACTATTAT
The DNA here is from genome assembly GCA_039654305.1 of Porochilus rendahli. NCBI lineage: Eukaryota > Metazoa > Chordata > Actinopteri > Siluriformes > Plotosidae > Porochilus > Porochilus rendahli. Next base: position 17,688,034 of record JBCNYG010000006.1, on the reverse strand, counting down.
ACAATTATAATATAGATATTATATCTTCCTCTTAGACTGACCCTTTTTGGTGAACCACTCTTGGAGAGGGTAACTATATGCTGACTCTGTGAAATCCAAATTCTTTGGAGATGGTTTTGTAACCTCTTCCTCCCTGATAAGCATTGGTAAGTCTGCATCAGTAATTCTGAGGGCCTCAAAAATCTGTTTTGTTCATGCCATAACATACTTCCGCAAACATGTGTTGTGAAGGTCAGACTTTGACAGATCACTGTTCTTTAAATAAAACATGGTGCTCACTCAACACCTCTTTGTCTGCTAGGTGATTGAAAACACTACGCTCTGATTTCACCTTCAAATGTCATACTACTAATTTTAGAGGTTCATATACCTTTACCACTCTGAGATATGAATTACCCTTACTACCTCATTTCAGCCACTTGTACTCCTGATCTTGTTCCTTCGGTCACTACCCAAAGCTCGTGACCATAGGTGAGGGTAGGAACATAAATCGACTGGTAAATCGAGAGCCTTGCCTTCTGGCTCAGCTCCCTCTTCACCACGATGTACCGACTTTACAACAGAGGTTGCACCGATCCGCCTGCCAGTCTCCCGCTCCATCCTTCCCTCACTCGTGAACAAGACACCAAGATACTTGAACTCGTCCACTTGGGGCAGGACCTCATTCCAGACCCGTAGGGTGCATTCCACCATTTTCTGGCTGAGACCCATGGCCTCGGATTTGGAGGCGCTGATTTTCATCCCGGTTGGTTTACACTCGATGAGAATCGTTCCAGCGAGTCCTGGTTCGATGAAGGACAATGTCATTAGCAAAAAGCAGATACGAGATGCTATGGCCACCAAACCAGAATCCCTCAACGCCTCGGCTGCGCATAGAAATTCTATCCATAAAAATTATGAACAGAACTGATGACAAAGGACAGCCTTGGTGGAGTCCAAGCCTGACTGGAAACTGTTTAAGTTCATTATTTATGCAGAAAGATAAATTCTAAGGGCTTTACAAAGTCTCAAGAAATACAGAACATTCACTTTGTTCACCAGTGCTTGGGTCATTGACACTTGTGTACAGAAGCCAGCAAATAGTTTCATAAAGACATCATAACAGATCCCATTTTAGAGATCGATCCATTCGATAGAATCATTCTCCATTTTACAGAATAGATAGAAGAGATAATAATGTATTACATGTTTATTTAATATGCATGGTAACATATAGCATTTAAAACGACATTTTAGACAATTGTGCGTTTTCATCTTTTTTCCAAAAAGTTTGGAAAAGGATACAATCTGGGTGTGATGGACAGGTTTCCACAAACTTTTGGCCATATAATGTTTCTGCATCTGCATTTCTGGCCATAGTTTGTTTGTTTGTTTATCACATTTGGCAGATGCCCCTATTCAGAGTGACTCACATTTTTATCGAAACTGGACAACTAAGCTGATGAGGGTTATTGACCTTGCTTAAAGGCCCAGTGGGGTAGATTGGTAGGAATGAGGCTTGAACATCCAATCTTCTGATGAATAACCCTAAGCTTTACCCACTGAGCCACCACTTCTAAATGTATTTAAAAAAAAAGGAAAAAACATGGCTTTGGTATACATTTTTTTTCCATTAACACAGTATATCTGTTTTACCCAAATGAGGATGGGTTTCCCTCCTGAGCCGGGTTCCTCTCAAGGTTTCTTCCTCGTGTCAACTGAGGGA
>JBCNYG010000006.1:17593516-17618499 GCA_039654305.1 Porochilus rendahli | reverse complement strand
GTCAATACATGTGTGTGTGTGTGTGTCTGTGTGTGTGTGTGTGTCTGTGTGTGTGGGGGGGTGTAGGCCAATTGTTGTGCTTGTTGTGTGGAATCAAAGCTTTTAATGCATGTTAAGAAGGTCTTAACTTACACATTATATAAACTATGCGACACATTACATAAAACGGCACTGAACCATTTATGCAAACTCTTAAACCCTAGACTCTCATTTCTCACTCTCAATAGGAGGCTGAATAAAGAATAATGGAAGATGGATACAAGTGCAAACATTTCCGACTGAAAGGAGCAAGGGGACATCTGTGAAACACAGAAAAATCGGATACGAGTGGAAACGTGGTGTCAAGTGTGCGAGAAAGTGAAAAGCGAGAGATTAGGTGTAGTGAAAAAAAGAGAACCATTAAGCCACACTACATTTAACTTTTAACAAACTCTTATGAAAAGTTTTCATGGGTTTTGGCTGGGGGGCAGACTCTATTCAATACATTCAAATGTTGTCCTGTCTTGATGTAAAACCTCGGTGCTTTGTGTTTCTAACATTGTTCGACAATCCAGTTAAAACCAATGTGCTCTGATTACATGCAATGGATTTTCATGTTAAAGGTTCAGGGATCCTTCATTCTTATTGCACCTATATACAAGTTGCACATACACCCATTAAAGTGATGCAGGTTTTATCTTTGTTTTCATTCGAATTGAAATTATATTAATGTTTTATAGGATTTTATTATACATTATTTCGCAGCTCATTTAAATATTAATTTCTGCTTGCTCAGTCACCTGTTATTTCTGTACAGCATGCTGTTGTAAGGAACACACATTAGTGGGGAAAAAAATAACTCTTAAATCAATAAAATAATTTTAAAATCAATATTACTCTGCGTAAAATTATTATTTATTTAATAAGAATCAGTGCACGAAGCAGGATGCTGTACAGCAAGCGGTCATTATTGTGAAATAAACCACTCCCGAGTGCTACAAGAACCCTCTGCTGCTCGTCAGGGACCGGGTCACACTGTCAGGGTTTATCTTATGATAATGACCAGCTCATTTTACATAATCCCTTTCTCAAACCTCAGCATGGTTCAATGCTTGAATTTGATTGTTTTTAATATATCACTGTCTGCTGTCCACACATTTGCATCAATGATTATGTAAAGAGTTTATTTGAATAAATCAGTTCATCTGGGGTATCAAGGCAAAGTCCTTACAAATCCTACAATAAAGCGTTTACTTCTGAAATACTGCCCTAATAAGAGTTTCTTACCGACAGAGTCAAAAATAAACAGACAAACCAATGGTAAAAATGATAGATAGCACGATAGAGCAGTAAAAAGTATCTGAATATTAATATGAGTTTGGCAAACAAGAAGGAAGCTATTAAAACTATTCCAGACATTTGACCTTACAGAGACCTTGGAACAATTCTAACACAAAATCACTTCATCTGTTGTAGACACTGATAATTCCATAGAAATCCTACAAATGCTCAGCCACTTGTTCTCGAGTAACACACTAATAAGGATCTTTGATGCATGACCACCTGAAAACATAACGCCTCCCCCACATTGCAGTAGAACTATGAAAAGAGTGGAATTAGAATATTTGAAATGCAAAGCAGTTAGTGTATCACCTGCCCCGCAATGAAAATTTCACCTTGATACTGCAGACTTGCACCTAAGAACAGCTGCTATAATCAAAAAAGACTATGATACTCACACTGAACATCCTTTATTTTAAAGTAATTGGCATTAGAGTATATAATTGGGGAAGAGTGATTGTTCATAATCCCACTATCTGGTATTGCTCAGAGGAGGACGGTTCCACTCAGGGACTTTTTCTTTGTCACTGTCAGTGGATTCCTGAAAAGCTGCTTTTCAACAAACAACACTGTCGATTGTTTAAAGCGATATCAAATTTGAAGCTCTATAACTGGTTGTATTGCGCAATCTTTATTTAAAATACACATGTTGTTAGGTCCATACATATTTGGACAGTGATACAATTTTTCTCTGTACACCATCACAATGGATTTGAAATGAAACAGTCACCATGTGATTGACGTGTGTACCTCCAGCTTAACGTTTTAAGGGATTTCATTAAAAAATTTGTAATAACCACTTTGGAATTAAAGCATTTTCTTTTTTTGTTAAACACAGCACCTCCATTTTGACAGGCTAAAATTAATTAAGCAATTGGACATTACTGATGAGTGGTTTCACTATTAGTTATGGCCCATTTCCTCATTATTTCATGACAAATAAAGGAGACGAAAGATCTAGATCTCTAGCTGAGATCAAGTATTGGATTTACATTTGGCATCTGTTCATGGGAAATCTCAATATATGACTAACGGGGAACAGCCCAGTGCTGAAAAATACTGACACCTCACAGATAGATCACAGAATTTTATTTAATTTTCATTAGGAGTGGCCAAAATCAACAATTTAGTATATTTTTAAAACAGTAAAAATCATAGAAGACATCTTAACTGGATGAATGTAATTATTTCCACGGCAATGAAAACTCCTTTCGAAATATGTAGCCAAGTCAGGAATACTCTCAGGGCTTATCCTTTCCCAAAGTCTACAATCAAGGGACACCTTCATGAATGTAAATACAGAGGGTTAACCTCAAGATGCAAACCCCTCCTAACACTTTCTGAAAAGAAAGTCCGAAGGACCTGTGTCAAAGACCACCAGATTAGATTACCTCTCCAGAGGTTCGCTTGCACTGGACTCAAAATAAGTAAAGACTAATGTCACAACGTATCCTCCTTTAATCAGTATTTCTTAGCAACACCACTGACTATTACAGTGTCCAGTCTAACATGTTCATATTATTGTTTAGACATGACCAATGTTTGAAATGACTATTAGTATTACTAAAGAACGTACCTGTGAAATTGTTTTCTAATGCCACACCACAGACAGAAAGAGGTGGAAAGAGCTCTGCCGGTGAGGACAGGTAAACAGAGTCAGTTCCCCTGTCGTGACAGCCTTGAATATCGCCTGTAACCATGACAACCTCAGAGAAAAATTTCAATGTTGTCTTTGTTGTCCCTGATCGATTGTTGTCCAGAACTTTGTTGCATTCTGAATCTCTGCACAGATTTAATGGGTTTTTTTCCCCTTTCTCTATTTTTATTTATTTATTTTTTTGAGCAATTCAAGCTTCACAGCTTGATATTCTGTCCAAAACCAACAGGTTCCTTTTTGCTCCGTTCAGTTTTTATTTTAGAGAAAGGTCCAACAGTAAAGGTTAACGTTAAATATTATTTAGTACAGAATCAGCATATGATGGGACTGATGCCATGAACAGTGTCGCATCCCTTCTGCATCCTCTGCCAGACAACGTTAAAATGAACCCTATCCCTGTGAAATGTAAAATGAAAGCCCTCCTGTAATTAGTTCCACATTTGGCCTGCCTGTTTACTCTCTCATGAAAATGAAATATCAAATCCAACCCAACGTGCATTCCAGCTGCATAACGTTCATTCTGTTTTGCAGTTACGGACCACTCCTTTACATTCCACTACTCGGATGAACAATGTGAAGAAAAGGGAGGAAAAAAATAGAATACTTCTGCTGCCATCTAGTGGTGAAAAAAATGACTAAGACACACCCAGGCTGTGGATAGCTGTGCAACAGGAACAGAGAGGCAATCTGATCAGGCTTCGAGCTCATCACAAAGTTTCTCCATTACAGCTGGTCATGGACGGAAATGTCTCAGCAGCAGATAATATGACCACATGAGCAGCAGCTCGGCTACAAATGTAAACATTAACTACTATTGACAGCTCTATCTGTGGCTGAGCAAGCTAATATAATCAACCGCCGTGAATAGCCTCATTACAATCTTGCACCATTTTAGCGGACAAACTCAAGGATGGGAAGAAATGTCCTGCACTCAATAACCATTACGCTCACTTAAAGTACCAGGCAGAGAACAACAACATGAAGCAAATCAATTTTCAGTGGGCAGAGAGACACAGACATACACAGACAGAAAGACAGACAGACAGCAGACAGATAAAAAGAACAAACAGCAAAGAAAAGCACTGCAAGCTCGGCTGACCACTGGAGGATGTTCTCATGTATTTTTAACTTGGTTCAAAGAAAGTGGATTTTGTGTGTGTGTGTGTGTGTGTCTCTATCTCACCAAGTTTTGCACCTCTTTGGTTCTGGCTCTTTCTTGGGGAACAGCAGGGTTCACATCATCTCCCACAGACTCTTTCTCTTTGTGGGTGATGTGTGCCAACTCCTCCCGCAGCAGAGCCTGCTCTCGCGCGAACATGCAGCACACACACACACACACACACACACACACACACACACACACACACACACACACACACACACACATTTCATTACAGTGAAATATTCTACATGGAAAAACACACCTTAAGGTTCTCAAGGTTCTGGAAACTAATCTCGAATCTCCAGATATACTTGAGTTCCAACAAAGATAACTGGATAAGTGACTTTTAATTGGTTTAGCCAAAACCCCAAGATATGACCCATGTATGAACACATCCTTTGGATACTAAATGAAAGCAAATTGGGACGATTGCCATTTATTTTTGCTATAGAATTTAAATCAACACTATTTGTTAGCTAAACAACATTTGCCAGCCTGCCTTCTTTGTTCACTAATTGTTTACTGTTTGGCCTCCGTATTGCAGGTGTCTCTGTTACAGGACTACTGGGACACATTACTAACTAGAAGTGAGATCCAAGAGGCTTTACCTTTTTAGAGAGAGAGAGAGAGAGAGAGAGAGAGAGAGAGAGAGAGAGAGAGAGAGAGAGAGCGCAACGCTCTTTCAGGATTTCAGAAAGCGAAGCACGTTTCAAATACAAGTCCGTCATTTTCCACTAGGGACACTATAAAACCCGCAGACAGGATTTACTGCATTAAGGTTAGGTCCAAACTTTTAAGAAAGGCACAATCCTCAGAGAAATTACACTCCACTTACCTTCATTCATTATATTAGATTAATGAGCACTGATCATACATAGTGATTTTTAAGTTCAATACTATGGAGTCTTCAAAAGCCTAACAGGCAGAATGATAGGATCTTTCTAGTCCTAATGATTCGGCATGTATAAAAACATAAGATGAAAAAAGAGGCATGGTCAAACATTTACAAAGGATCACGTTTTAAAAGATTGTATCATAATAATAATAATAATAATAATAATAATAATAATAATTTAAGTTAATAGTACATTTTTAGTTAATTTAAAGTTTGTTTTTGTTTTGTTAAAAAAATTTAGTTAATTTTAAATTTCCCGGTTTAGTTTTTCGAAGACCTTTTAGAAGCTGTGGTAAACCCCAGCTGTCCCTACTTTCACTGGTCGTTATACATCACCAAACTCAGTCAAGAGTTCAAGCTCAGGGGTGTGGATGGTCAGCAAGATGTCCGCTTAGAAATTAACTCGCCTGTGCTCGACGAATGAGACCATACCAGTCTTGAACAAGACATTCTCACAGCGCATACAGTGCTTTCGCTCCGCGCACGGGCTGCTTGCTGGCAAACGTTGAAAACGTTTTGATGTAAGGGAATTTTTTTCAACGTACAGGAACTTATTAAAACAACAAATAACGATTAAATCAAAATGAATTCAGCGTACGGCAGCAAATGCCAAAACGGTCCATAAGCTTGCGTACGCTGTAATTAGTTATAGTGTAAAGGCCACTTAAGGAGGCTCTAATTCACTACTGGCTGTCAGACAGAGACAGAAAAAGAGACCAAATGCAGCTGCAATGAAACTATAGCATTTTTTCATGATTTTTGCTTGTCTTATAAAGAATACAACAGAGATAATAAAAAATGGGGGGTAAAGTCTTGTCCCTCTTTGACAGTATGGATGAATGTCATGCTAATTTTCCCACACAGAAAAGAGTTACATTTTTGCTCTCTTGGACTTCTCCTGGTCACCTTCCAACAATAGTGTGAATGCTGTCACAGCTAGAAACAATTGTATAGGACGTCTCTGAATGCTGTACCGCTAGGACTGACTGTCACTGAAACTAAAGGAACCAAACATGTTCCAGCATGACAACGCACCCGTGCACAAAGCAAAGTCAATGAAGACATGGTTTGCCAAAGTTGGAAAGACTTGCACAGAGTGCTCAACCCCAATGAACACCTTAAACTGGAATTCTGATTGTAATCCAGGACTTCTCATTGAATATCAGGTCAGACTTCACTAATGCTCATATGATGTCCACAATGGCATTTTGACAGCTGGTATCTAATGATAAGCTGAAATGTTAGTTTCATTATCAATTCAAAAACATGACAAAAGAATGACATTCATTCATAATAGGAATGTCTTACATGTCTTTAGACAATTAGACTAATTATTTTAACACCATATTTGTTAACGTTAATGCATGAACATTAAATTAAATCCCTTCCATGTTGTTTTTGTGAAATATAATAAAGTAAAATTTTGTATAGTTCTTGTATTAATGGAGGGTGTACCATATGTATAAGATATGATTTAAGTATTTCTTGTGTGTTTTTGGCCGTTTGCCTGCCATTGGATTTTGAAAGTACTGGGTTTTACAACTGAATTTCCATCTTTTCAGAAAATGTGCAAAAACCAATTTTTGCTCAAGTTAACATGACCTGAATCAATTATCTGATAAAGACTAGAGAAGACATGCTGACGGTACTGCATAGCAGGTATAAGATTCAACGACTGACAACTGAGGCACACATTTTTCCACACCAGGGAATATCAGTGTCGAGTAGCAAACTGAAGCAGAAAATGAAAATATAATGGCAATTATTTCAAGAGAAGCAAAGCATGCCTGGGAGATTTTAATATGATCCACAAATGATCTATATACACTACAGCTCTTTGCTTTTACATTACAGTCTCTCCTGGATCCATCACAGATGATACAATACCACTACAGACAGATTACTGCTACAGACCACATCATCCCAGTCCAGAGCCTGTTCATATTTCAACACACACACACACGGACAAGGACATGCAGACACATACACAGAGACACACCCAGAGACAGACCAGGGCCACTCTTGGAGCAGGTGAGGATTACTTACCGTCTTCGTAGCTCCTCTGGCATTTCAGCCGAAGAATGTCCTCCTGGGGCTACAAAACATGCCATTGGAGTGTTACATACAGAAACAGGCACCACACCCATAATATGAGCGTTGTTTTATGACATCAGCGTTGTTTTATGAGTAAAAGGCTCCGACAGAACTTGCTTCATTAAAACCTGTGTATGACACAGGAATGTACACGCAAAGTATTAGAATGAAATGAAAACAAACTAGTAGAATAACGAGGAAGAAAGTGAGGTCTAGGATGAGGCGCTGATGAATACCTCGCTCAGGTTTCTGACTGTCTGGTTTTGAGGACTGATTTTTTTCTGAAGGCTGACCTGTCTCCCGCATCCTTTGGCGAACATCTTCAGATAACTGAGAAAACACACACACACACACACACACACACACACACACACACACACAAATTCCCACCATGTCTTTTAGTTTAGTCTGTGTGAGAACAGCAGCCCTAATGCAGATTCAATTTCTAAGCTCCACTAACGTTCACACTTTGGCAATTCAGATTTTAATCTAGTACAATTGTCTATGAGAATACTCAAACTATAATATAATAAAATAAAGCTTGTGTTAACTTCATCTTCCAATCAATATTCATTCACTCATCTTCTGTTACTGCTTTTTCTGAGACACTGGGCATGAGGAGGATACATTCCCCAGCTCATCTCAGCACGTCACATACACACAATCACACCTCGGAGCAATATAGCAATGCCAATCCACCTACTGCACCACCGCGTCACCATTGTCACCTTGTATCTAGCATCATATTTCACCACTTCACCTCTGGTACTCATTTCTTTATTTCTTCTTTTTCCATGATAAATTATTGTCCAGATTCTATTCACAATTCAGGTAACATTATTTCCTCACAGCTCGAAGGCCCCTGGACCAATCCAGAGCTGTCGCAATTCTACAAGATAATGTCATATGGAGTTGTGCACTTTCTCCCCTTTTTCCTTTGCCTTGTTCCCAGAAACCTGTTGGTAGGTGGATTGGCTCCTACAGGTTACTCTTGAGTGTGAACCTGTGTGTGTGTGGTGAGGTGGACCAGTTCTTCATCCAATGTGCATTTGTCAGTTACCCAAAATCCCTGGAATAATTGGACTTTTAACCAATGACGTGGAAAAATCTGGTTCATTCCATGATAATGTGTAAACTTTTCAATAAAAATGTCTAAACTGATCAATTTGGGTTTAGACTGGAGGCCTACATTGTTGGATGGACATGAAATCTTTGGGGCTTATCAATTTTATAACAAAGTTTCTGAGTTTTTGAGTCACTTTGAGTCCTACAAGCTGAATTAGGGGCAACTAGTCGGTTGAGCCCAAAAATAATGATTGACAGAACAACACCCAACATCCAGCCCAAAGAGTAGAGGAACATTTTTAATTAGAGTAATTTCCTCCCTGATTATTCGCTATTATGAAAACAGAGACTGAATTCCAGAACTCAGACAACTCAGAGAATTAAGAGCTATAAGACATTTTTGGAAATCGCTTTATTGAAACACAGGCAAAAAAACCTCTCACCTCTTCAGCGATGTTGACCTTCAGTACTGGTTAAGTTCCCTACACAATGCATCCCTGATTTTATTATCAGTGTATATTTTAATCTTCCTGATAGGCAAGGGGTCATTTATTTATTACACATATGACTCCTTTTAGCACTCAGTGTAATGTGAGGAATCAGATTTGCACATTACCATGAAATGACCCATCTTAGAAAACAACTTCAACTCAAAATTCCTACCAGAGCACTCGGGGCAGTCTACTCAATCCCAAGTTCATCAAATGATGTCATCAAATGAACTATTTAAATGTTACATCTATAGCATCGTTTGTTTTAAGGGCACAGAGCTCATCGTGGTTATCTGGCTGACTTCCAGTAAACAAAGGATGAACGCTGATGAACACGATCTCCACAATCTCCATGATTTGTCAGAACTGTGATGAGCATGGGGGGTCCTGGGACCAAATCCTGATGACCTTTAGGGAAGTTGGTGGATTCGTGATGACTTTGAGGGAATTTGGTGAATTCATATTAATCGTGTTGATCATAAAAATTTTGACTGTCATATATTTTGCCACAATTATTATGATGAATTACGACTAAATCCAGGGTTAACAATATCAACACAGAGAAGAATGGCAAACACATTTCTGGAATTAAAGCATTTTTTGAACCCTGGAAGTATAAAAAAGTAAAAATTTAAATGTTTTCTGAACTTTGTGGACTCTGTATTAATAATCTAGTTTTAAAGAGAACTACGATTTTCATTCTATACATCTTTTTAAACTAAAAAATTTTAATTACTGGATAAAATCGATTTTTTATTTTTTTTTCATCTCACTCTACTGCTTACTTGGCAATAATTTACTTGTTCTACAACCCCCTCACAAAAAAAATACATTCACCACACTTTAGAATGTTCAACCAGCTTTTACACATCACTGCAAATAAACAAATCCCAGATACAACACCTGTTTGTTCAGCAGAACTTTCTGGCTTTGTGAAAGCAACATCAAACAAATTACATCTGATTATTTTAATTCATGGCATATTTTTTTCCAGATCAAGTAGAGGAAAAAACAAGGACTTAATCAGTGTTGAGGAACAAATTTATGAAATCGTCTTGAAAATTTGCATTTCTAAAACAAATAGCATTCTTCTAAAATGGAAATTAGTCTGCAGTGCTTACAGACCTTAATGAGCTCTTGGACTTGACTAATTGAAAGAAAACATGGCCTAGACAAGAGAGCTGTCAACTGAAACAATGGGAATAATTATAAAAGCCAAGAAGGAAATCCAGCACTGAATGGAGCAAAAGATGATCCCAGTGTGCTAGATCTAAAAGGTTAGAGTGTAAAGAACCCAGGAAGGCTATAGCATAAAAACATATGTAAACCAAGGAAGAAGTCCAAGCACCAGGATAAAAAAAATCAAAAGCAATATGCCTTGGAAATAAGGCCAATAAAACAAATGGAAAACAAATGAGCAGAAACAGGAGTCAATGATTTTGACAAAACGGCGAGAAATATGATTTACATATTAAAAAAAACAAGCCAAACAAAAAACAGCCCTAAAGTCTAAACTACGGTAGCCCACAAAACCATTCAAAACTCACAGCGAAAGTCAAAATGCATGGTGGAAGTAAACACGAGCATCCAGGTGCGTTACAAGCCTCGCAACCATCACCATATAAGTGCAACACAACATCGATATTAGGGGGACCGGAAAAAAAAAATTACTCACTTCTGAATCACGATTCTTATTAATTAACATTCTGTATCGATCCAAATTTTCAAGAATCGATCTTTAAAAACATGTTTTTTCAAACATTTCCAACCTTACTCACAGCGCGAACTGTTTGTTCAGACACGGCCTCCGTCGTGAATCGTTCCAGTGAGTGGTGGGTACAGAACTAGCTTTTAGCCTACAGCCAGCGCCATCTTCGCCTAAGGCAAATGTTTGCATGCACTTCGGATTTTCCGGGTAACAAGGGGCTTGATATGACATATGCAGTGTGCAAAATCTGCAAAATAAAAGTCAAATATTTCAGGAACACTTCAAATCCCCAGCCCACATCTTACACCATCACCCGGAGCTAAAAGAACCGGAGCAGCAGCACGACCAACTCCTGACCGACGCAGACTCCATCACTGCACTAAACTCCCAACCAGCTCTGAACGAGCAAAGTTCAGAATATAGAAGAATGTAGTTACTCGTGAAATTGGCTCCCTTTGTTTGTAATGGTTATGAATCAAAAATCGGTTTGAATCAAAATTCTGAATTTAATCGTCACCCCAAAAATCTGAATCAAATTGAATCGTGAGTTGTTGTTAGATTCACATCCCTAATCCATATGGGGCAAGTTTTTAAAAAAAAAATAAACCCATCCACCAGTTAAAGTACTTTTCCAGTGTAAATAATCATCACCTGGAGACGAGATCTACATGTGATTAAGCTGTGGATTTTGTATTATTTTTTGGATGTGTTTTATCTGAAAAATAAGTTCTCCAGCGATGTGATAAGGCAAGGAAATGCACACTGTGTTCACCTTAATTAAAGAGATGTCAAGCTGTGGTTTTGCCGTTAGTGATGATTGCTAGGCTTATGATGCGCCATGTACCCAGATGCTCGGGTTTACTTCCAAAATGAGTTCTGACGTTTTTGTGCAGTGGAATCGGCGGTTGTGCCCTGACACTTGTGGGCCACCGTACTAAACAGAAGAAAAGAAGGTTACAGTGGGCTAAACAGAAGCAATCATGGAGGGTTGATGAAATTAATATTCAGTGTTGAATCCCAAACCTACACTGGGCAAAAATAATGATGATGATACTGACACATATGTCTTGTGCCATTTGTTAATCCCAAATAGAACCACATACCCAGCATCCCTGGATTGTTTTTTACAAAAATGATGAGACGGCAACAACTTTTTAGTTGCTTGAATGCATCATCTGAAGAGATGACACTGAAATCACTACTTTTACTACGAAGTCGCCAATGAAAACTCAAGCTGTTGCTTTAAAAATGTTAATAAAGCCCCAGGTTCAGTGAAATACACTATGACCTTCCTATATCAGGACGCCTTTAATCACTGACACGATTCCTATGTAAGTCTCCGCAAAAAATCTTTATGATAGATTAGATGGAAGAATGCTGCAGAAAGTCTTGAGCGACGCCACAGAAGCCTGCGTCTTGCCAGCAGTCGCTCAACCGTTCTGTCTACATGGGGAATTTTACAATCAATTTTCAGACTGTCTTTCTTGTTTATAAAGTCTTTTTAATGGATCTGTACAAAAGTGTGTCAGAGAAAGCCATTCAAACGTCTTGTATTCTCTCCTCTCAGGCTCTGAAGTGACAGCCCGCTGCACAGTCATGTTTCAGAAAGTAAACTGAATAACCTGATAGGGGTTTTCTGCTACAACATCCCAATCTGACAGCATGACAGAATGAGGCTGTTTGACTGCTGCACAGTTTATAATTCAGCTCACGGTGTACGTCTGCTTTTAATTGGTGTCATTGTTAACGAGTAACTCTTCTAAACTGCAACTAGATTACTTATTTTTAATATCTTTTTTATTTACCCCTTCACTTGTTTATTATTCCCTTTTGTAATTTGTTCTACTCAATTATCATGACATTATCTTTTTTCCTTGTAATCAATCATTAATTTAATCTTTTTCATATTACGCAATCGCAGGTACTGATATTGTTTTCATATAAATTTTTTAAAACAGTGAAAAATGTTAGAGACTATTTTGATGAATATAGTCTTGTGATTCTTTTCTATACCCTACAACAATTCATAATGAATGATTGTAGGGTATAGAAAAGAACCACCTTCACTTTAAAGGGATCCAAAAATATTTTTAAGGTGTATTTACTCAATGCAACTTATAACAGCAAAGTTAAAGATATTTAGTATAATTATAACCCTGCCATGGTTAAAGGAAGTCCTGATTGACTGTCTCGGTATTAATACCCAAACCTACTTCATCCAGATATTTTGTGAACTGGAATGATATATATATATATATATACACACACACACACTGAGAAGCAGCTTCAAAAAGGCAGAAAAGCTGGGTACACATGTATTTTAGGAAGCATGGGCTTGCCCGCTGCTGTTATGATAGAGGAAAGTTATCTTATGGGTAACATATAGATTCACACACCACCTACAAGTGGAGCTCCCGAAAGATCTCGCTCGATTGGTCTCTGCCTGGGTTTGCTTTTTACTGTCTTTCCAATTTTAGCTTTTCTTTACATAACCTCTCTATTTTGTTTAATTATCTGTTTAACAAGCTCATGTTCTGTCAAGCTTCTGATTTCAGTGTTTGCTCCAGGAACATTTATTTACCTGCAGGTCTGCCTGCCTGCCGGTGTTAGATTGTGTGTTTTATTCTGCCAGAACTGGGCAGTGGTGTATAAGCCTCTATTATTTATTTATTAATTGATTTTTTTAAGTTTTGTTTTTAATTATAAATTTCTGGTGGCTCAGTGATTAGGGCTCAGGGTTACTGATCTGAAGGTCAGGGGTTCAAGCCCCAGTATCACCAAATTGCCACTGTTGGGACCTTGAGCAAGGCCCTTAACCCTCAATTGCTCAGTTGTATAAAAATGATAAATGTAAATCACTCTAGATAAGGGCGTCTGCCAAATGCCATGAATGTAAATGTTTGTTGTTGTTTTTTTATTGCTGACAGTCATCATGCAAGTCCGCGATACACAACAAACGATCAGCATCAGGCAGGGTGTCACGAGCCAAAAGCAGACAGGACACAACATTCAATCCATGTTCCATGATGTTGTTCCACTAGAAATAAAAAAAAAAAAAACCAAACTGGGGAAGGAAAAAAACCCAAACTTAAATGGAAGAAGGCAAATGCCAATAGAGTAAATTCCATGCCAGTCTATTCTGGTAATACTGAGTGAGAAGCAGGAACACACATACACACTCGTTTACACCTTCGGGCAATTTATCTTAGCCAATCCACCAACTTATATGTATTTGAAAGATGATGAGACCTAACAAAAGACTTGGGAATGAAATCATTATATAATGAAATTATAATGATGACGATAATGATAAAACCTAAAAGGAAAAGATAACCCACACAGATACGAAGAGAACACGCACAGAAACTCATTAATACAGTATATCAAAAACCCTGCTGAGGCAGTATGTTTTGATGGAAGATGGTACACGGTGCTGCATCATACTGCCGTACTACATTAACACTAACAAAACACCTACGGTACTGTAATAATCATTTTTTAAATCTTGCTGATTATAGATACAACAATCAACAGACAAGAATCAAATAACCCAGGAAGATACTACATAAGGTGTTTCTTTACATGAATGGCAATGGCTCGTTAAAAAAATACACATTCTGGTCTCCCTCCCCATCCTGAATCCAGCGTAGAGCTCTAATTAGGCTATGAATGCATTTCAATGTAGTTTCAGTGCATTGGAGAGATAAAGCGATGGAAACACAGTGTGATGGGAAGGATTTCAGCGTAACAGGTTGTGCTCATTAAAAAAAATAAAAGCATTTCACCTTCCTCCCCCATTTCCTCTCCATCCACATTCCATCACCTGTTTGTACGCAAAGGCATGAGGGGTCATCAATGCAATGCTTGCAAACGTCATTAAACATATTCATTCATTCCTTCACCAAGCCATTTACCCCTACAAGGGTCTCTCTCAGCCAACTCTGGGCGAAGGCAAGGTACACCCTAAACATCTGATGGCCAACTTACAGACAACTATTCACACACTCACACACCCCGAGGGGCCATTTGGAACAGCCAATTAGTCTAATGTGCGTGTTTTGGGGCTGTGGGAGGAAACCTGAATACCCAGAGGAAATCCACACAAGCACAGGAAGACCAAGCTTGAACCCAGGACCTTCTTGCTGTAAGTCAAACGTGCAAACCACTACACCATTGTGAACTGCTCTGGAAATTCGATTCTATCATACATTTCTAGATTTATTGTAAGGATGCTAGTATTGCGCTTAAGCTAAAATGGCATTTCCGCCGCCATCTTGAAAAGGGCAAATTTTCCTAATATCAACGTCAGTAGAGATGTTTTCTGTGCACGGCCCAGCATTCGAATATATCAACCACGTGGCAACAAATTATTATCTGCTGAGAAACATTAAAGGGGTAACAAACTAAATTACAAGTGAGTAGACCCGTATCCTTGCACGGTTGTACAATCCAGCCCCTTCCAACATGGCGGACGCATACATTTTTTTATGGTACAGTAGCTTACAATAACGTACTTAAACAGACAGATTTGATGTCTCTGGCGCTTAGAAAGCTCGCCTATTATCTTTTACCCGATCTACTGCTCGGTGAGGACAGATAATCACTAACAGCAACTAACCTGCCATGTCTTTGGCAAAAGGTAATAATTTATTCGTTCACCTTAATTCCTTGTAAAACAGTAACGTTGTCGTCTTCATTCAAACCGAAAGATACTTTCCTCCGCGAGCTCTCAGTGCCTCCCATGTTTGGAATAAATATTGTAAAGAAATAAATAATCTGATCTAGTGGGAGGTTAACAGCTTGCTCAGAGAGTAGGGGTGACTTTCCAGTATGGGACATAGGCGGATTAAACAATAATCAACCAATGACAGGTTACTCCGCTGTCACGTGAGGTCGCGGTGCTCCGTGGGAAACGTAGTACAATGAAAGACCACTTCCTCACGCCACCCAATGAAGGCCACAAATTCAACCCATATTGTCTATATGTCCCGCCCCTCAACTTCCGATTCATGTGAAAAAATATGAATGATTTTATTGCCATTTAAAAAAAGTCTGAAATAAAAAGTGTATTTTAGTTACTGCACAAAATAACGGAGGCCCCTTGGATCTTGTTTTTAATAATCAAAATAGATTATTTGCTTTTAGGAAATGTATAAATATGAATAATTTTGAACTTTGTGAAACTGAACACATTTACATTTACAGCATTTGGCAGACGCTCTTATCCGGAGCGACTTACAATTATCATTTTTTTACACAACTGAGCAATTGAGGGTTAAGGGCCTTGCTCAAGGGCCCAACAGTGGTGATAGTGGGGATTGAACCACTGACCTTCGGACCTAGTGAACCACTAGGCCACCACTGCCCCTAAAAGGTATTCCTTGTATTCCCTTTGTTTGTTTTTTTTGTTTTGTTTTTTTGCCGAAATGCACAAACCAGCCCATCTGGCAGCGACGAGATCCCATTCTTCCCCAATTGTCTTTTATGTGAACGCTAACCGACAACTCTTGACCTGTATCTGCTGATTGGCTGATTGGATAACTGCAGGAATGTGCAGGTATCCAGGTGTTTCTAATCAGAGTCAGTACTGGGCTGATGAGTACTGTATACATGATCAAGAGTGTACATAAAGAGTACGCTATACCGTCAGGGCGTCTATCATGTGTTCAAGTTTGAGGGTACAAGCTCCGCCTATCACTGGCACCACCCCAAGCCCATGCAAACTGGTGCTTATTGGAACCGATCTGCATGCAGACGGCTAACGCGGGATGGACTGACCTATTTCTTTACTCTGTGCCATGGGAATAGGCAGATATTAGCCAATCACGAGTCAGCGTCACCGAGACGCTTCACCACGCTGAAGTTGGCTTGGATCAGCAGATACATATTTTCACGTATGAGAAGGGCTGCTTGGAAATCCGTACAGTTCCAACAGCCACGCCCATACCTACTTGATGTGGTTTAATTCCCACCCCCAAATCTATCTTTCTTCTCAAGTTTTTTTTTTTGTCTTTTCTCTATCACCCTCCCTCTTCCTCCCTCTTCAGAGGCACCTAATTAAGAAAGCCTGACTCATTTACATGGCTATGTTTGATCTAAATTACACTCCAAACCGCACCAAATTAGGATCATCTGTGAATGTGAAACACACGCTCTCCTCCCTCTCCTTTCTCCATCTCTCTCTCTCTCCCTCACTCGCTCGCATTCTCGCTTGCTCTCTCCCAGCGTCTGCTGGAACAGGAGTAGGCTGCTGCTTGACTCTGGGGGGCACATGTTCAAATGATGAGAGGGATTATGGGTTTTAGTGTTCTCCCGAGACCTGAAACACACACCCATACACACACACACACACACATACAAAGCACTGTGGGGGAAAAAAAAAAGTTGAGGACAATTACCTCTGGATCTGGTTCTGGTCCTGTCCTGCAACAATCCCTAATGAAACAGAGCAGGGATTTGCGGCCAGGTCATTCCAGGACTAATAGTACAAACCCACACACATGCACACAAACACACACTCACAACATTCAATTCAGTCAAGATTATTTAAGGCAGCCCACCACTGATTTATAGAACTTACAAACAGTGCTCACGGACATTAACAGACAGGCACTCCTACCCTGCGAGGTCTCTGCTTCACACAGCATGGGTAATGTAGCTGATAGGCTCTATATGGGTACTGCGTGTATCTATCACCCATGTGCTTGTCTTCCAATATCATTTATAGTATATGGACATGATATGGTTTCATGGTATGACAAAATAGCTGGGGTTTGACCTTTCAAGGTCACACAAGGTCAAAGGTAATTATCTCAATTGAAAGTCAATATATGGTCCCTAATGTGTCCCATAATTTCAGCTTGTTTATCCCCACATATTTTGAAGTTATAAGCAAAAACTTTTTGACCTCGCTCTGACCTTCACATTTGACCTTGACATTTCATAATTGGATCATCACTGGAACTCTGGTAGGGTAGTGTCCCCACCAAGTTTGGTGAAAATCCATGCATGGGTGTGGTCAGGATTTGTAATTAAATGCAATGAGGTTAGCAGAGTAACTCCACTTATAGTCGAAGTTGTTATTGAATATTCCGATAATGCCACATCACCTGTGCTTGCATGGGTTTCTTTGGGGACTCTGGTTTCCTCCCACTGTCAAGAGACATGCAGATAAGGATAATTGGCTGTACCAAATTGCCCCTAGGTGTGAGTGTGAGTGTGAATGGTTGTGTGTGTGTGTGTGTGAGACGAGGTTGGCCCTATGATGGTCTGTGTTTCGGGCATGTCCAAACGAGAAGAGGCCCCTGGGTCGACCCAGAACACGCTGGAGGGACAATGTCTCTCGGCTTGTCTGGAAACACCTGGTGTACCCCAGGAAGAGCTGGAGGAAGTGGCTGGGGAGAGGGACATGTGGACTCACTGCTTAGGCTGCTGTCCCTGCGACGCAACCTCGAATCAAGCGGATGAAGAAGATGAAGATGAAGTAATTAGTGTTGCGGAGACGTGGCGCCCATCTCATCTGACTCTGGGTGAGTGCGGGTACTGCTTGGAAAGCTCGCTAGGCCATTGCAGGACCAGGACACATACAACCATTCACACTCACACTCACACCTAGGGATGAAACCGGAGTACCCAGAGGAAGGACATGAGGTTCTACACAGAAACGCCCAAGCCTGGCAATCAAACCATGGCCTTCTTGCTGTGAAGCAGACGGGCTAACCATTGCACCACCATGTGGCTGTAATAATAATAATAACAATAATAATAATATTAAAGCTTTCCTATTTCAGGCATCGTGTGCTTTGGGTTTAAATCCGAATCCAGTTCTGGATATGTGGAGCATTAAACAGACACAAATACAGAAAGGGTCCTTATGTTACACCCCTGCACTGTATGTCTGTGCTTGCCAAAATTCATCCAAATCTGACCTGTCATATGGTGGGTTTAAGCCCTCGTGTTTCAAAAATCTATATGCTCTGAATATCAGCTTCAAACAAAGAAGCTCACTGAAGGACACCAGGCCGAGCGCCAAGCCGAACCGCTGAAATCTGCTGGAAGCATCACAACACAAACATGACCATCACGACACACAACTCACATAAAGCCCGCATTAAATCGACACGTAACAAGCTCAATAAACCTAGCATTTGTCATTTCTATAAACATTCCAAATGTTCTATTTGTCATTTTTTGTTATCGAGAGGCAAGACAGTGCTCGTAAAAGTGGCTCCTGTACTTGCAGAAAAACAAAAAAAAAACAAAAAAGTGACGTCTTCTGGCGTTTTCTGTAAATAGTTTGCACGTTAGTTTATATGCCAATAACAATCGACCTGGGCTTGTGCCAAGAAATGATGGCGCCTTCCAGCAAGAGGGACTGTTTACTTACTGTGTGGCCCACTAATAATTGCCGTGTCCCCACTCCTTGCCATTGCATGTCTTCCATCTATAAAACATCTATAAAACTGGGGAGGATTTTTGTAGGCTGTGGTAAAGGAAAAAAGCAGACAATAAAGTTGGAAGGCGTAGAAGGGAGGTGTTTTTTCATTAGATTAGTTATCTATCGTGTTTGTTTTCACTTTGCTGTTGAGAGACCCTGTACTGGACGGTAGAGTCCCGGGATACATAGCAAATCTTTATACATCATAAAATAATGTGTGGGGCCAGTGATGTAGTGGTTAGGGTCCTGGGCTCATGATCGAGAGGTTGTTGGTTTCGAATCCCCGTTCGAATCCACCGTGCTCCACAAGTGTGTCTCTGTTCACCCAGCGGTATAAATGGGTACCAGTAAAAATACTGGGAAGGTAAACTAGCAGCCCATCCAGGAGAAGTTGAACTGCTAGTCGCTTCAAGTGGCGTCACTCTTCTCCATTTAAATACTATGATATCGCTCCGCCCACTTTATTCTGCAAGTGGTGAGATAAATACGGTAAGCATGACTGTTTTTTTTCTTTGTTTTTTTTGGTTGTTTTTTAAATATTCACCCAGAAGGTTGAGTTTCACCAGGAGATTGTGCAGATTTTCCTAAAATCCCCACCCGGGGTCGGGGTTTTGGACAAGGAAGACTCCATTAGATTGTGGAGATGAGCCAGTCAAATTCTGGATCCAAGAATTTTTTTAAGGATTTTTTTACATTGGGCGAAAAGGACAATTTTTGCTTGGGCTTGGTGGAGTCTTGCGCTCTCCCACTGCTCTTAGTGGAAATTTATTATTCACTAATTTTTTCATTGATTCATTTTGCCAAACCACTTTATCCAGCTAGTATTACAGGAAGGCTGGTGCCTATCTCAGCCGACACCGGGTGAAGGTGGGTCAGCTCGTCAGTCCTCTGCAGGGTCAACAAACACATCAAGATTCACACTTAAACTTAGACCTAGGGGCAATTTTGAACAGCTAGGAGGCAAAACTAACCAATCTCTTTAAGCTGTGGGAGAAAACCGGAGTACCTGGAGGAAACCTGCACAACCATGCGGACGAATATGCAAGCTCCACACAGAAACACCCAAAGACGATGTAGTGTTTTGTTGTTGTAGCACAATCCTGCCCTGATCTGGAAGAAACCTTGTAGGTATGTAAGCCTCCCTGTCAGCTCGAAGCACAATTCACCCAAGATGTTCCTTTTGTCCCGTTTCCTCATGGATTTTATGGATTACATGACTGCCACATGGTTGGCTGATTGGATACTCACGTGAACGAGCAGGTGTACAGGTGGTCATAGTCAAGTGACTGGTGACTATAGATATGTTTGTGTACGATGTTATTGCTGGCCATGTGAGGCTACAAAACACACAATAAATGTGAATAAATGTGGTTTGACAGTGGATTAGTGTTTGTGTGTGTGTGTGTGTGTGTGTATATGTCAGGTGGAATAGACGCAGGTTGACTCTTCCCTGCAGAGAATGCCTCCTGTAATCAGAGATAACACCTGAAATAAACACAGCAGTCTGGATTCAGGCCATTCAGGCCGGTTTAACAAGCAGCCGGCCAAAATGCTCCTTTCCAGCTGGGCTGATGTAAAAACGGAGAATGAAAAACTCAATATTTCAGCTCTCCTTTTTTTTTTTTTTTTTTTTTTTTTGCACGTCAATTGAAATATTATAATAAAATCCTTAAAGCAAGACTGTTTTCTATCTCCCGTCCACTCCAGTCATTAGCTTGGACTTTTTTATTTCTTTTTTTTTTCCGTAGCCAGAGGCTACAAGAAGCCATCACAGAGCCAGCGAGTGACAGTATGAGTCTCAATTTCCAAACTGGCGGTGGAACAGAGACGGACACCGCTCTGACCCTGATACGAGCGGCCCCGAGGGCCGACAGCACCGAGCTCCTGCTCTATGCTAATTAATTACCATTGGCATCTTTAGCGATGCGTGTCAGCTCAGATTTGGGATATCAGTCTGTAATATGATCAAACTGAGTGCCGGCTTCACTACACCAGGGACTCCATTCACAGGAAGTCTAGGCTGCATAGTCGGATGGTTGGCACATCAGATTATTACAGATTTGTTTATGACAAATTCAGCGACTGCACTGGAGCATCACGCTCGCTAATGAACAGAGTTCGAGTGCTGATCAGATCCCATAAATCAGACACTGCACATGGCTGAATTTGTCCTAATGTTATTTGGGCTCTCGCATTGATTTTATCAATCGTCTTTACGTATGCGTAATCAAATCATTCAGGACGCGCTGTCAATAGTAAAGCATGTCATACACTGTAGTAACACACGAGACAGAGACGCCATTTGGAAAATAGCCATTTAGCATCGTTGATGATGAAGGCGGGGTCAGGGTTACGCTAGATTGTTAAGAGATGTGAGTAATGTCATTAAGGAGGAATGATAAACAGGAAGGAGGTTCATAGAACCGCCCTCGTCCTCCTTGTCTCAATAAAATCATAGTCAGGACTAGTTAGAATGCTTCCCTTTTTTTTTTTTTTTAATTGCAGTGATGCTCCCCAGTTGTGCGCTACTTTAGGTCAGAGATACTATATTTGACCAAAAGTTTATGGACACTTAAATATCATGTAGCTATGCACCATTTGGACTCTTGGATTTTCTTTTCTTTTCTTTTTTTTTCCATTTTACTATTTTTAACCGCATAAGTCTAGAATTTCTCCAGAAAAACAAAGAAAAAAGTCCAACAGGCGAAAAAAAAAGCCCAACTAATGTGAAAGGGTAGGGTCAGGATCACATTTACATTATTTTACATTTACTTGTGTGACTTTTTATGAAGTAAAATTAATTTTTACCCTAAATTGCATTATTTTTAGCAAATGTTTAAAAAGTTTATTTTTATTTTTTTAAAGCAGTGCATAAAGCTGTGTAGTTGGGATATCCTAGGGTGGCAGCACCCCTCTCTGTGACATCATCAAGAATGTGTAGGTCATGTGACACTGTTGGGGCATTAAGACCAAATATTAATAACTTAATGCTATTTGAATACGGACTACGGACTGAATTTCAAACCTTTTAGAAGAAATGCTACATTACTGAGTATATTTAAGTATTTCTTACCATAAACAAAACACTGAATCTAGGATGCTGGGTAAAATAATGAGACCGATGTTTATACTTTCAAGGTCCTAAAGGAGCTGCGTCATGAGTTTTATCAATTCTCTTGATTGTAATTCGTGTAACATGCAATGAATGTCCAAAATACTCACCTGTTTTAGTTAAATAGCTTTTCCTCTTGCAAATCAAAAGTAGTTTAATGTTCTGGACCCACCCTGTGATGGCCCAGCGAGCTGTCCAGGGTGCAGGATGCCGGCATCGCCCGTGACCCTAATTAGGATAAAGCGGTTCAGAAAATTAATGAACGAATGAGTTCTGGACCCTGATGTGGAATGGATGGAAATGGATCCCACCTTAATTGTTTTAAAAGTTTTTTAGCATGAACAATTTTCAAAGAAACTTCTTCATCATCTCCATCTTATACCGCTTGATCCGGGGTCAGGTCGCAGGGGCATCAGCCTACGCGGCGAGGGCCGGGCGTCCCTCTCCCCAGCCACTTCCTCCAGCCCTTCCGGGGGACACACCGAGGCGTTCCCAGACCAGCCGAGAGACGTAGTCCTTCCAGCGTGTTTTTGGTTAACCCCGAGGTCCCTTCTTGGCTGGACATGCCCAAAACACCACACCAGGGGGGCGTTCGGGAGGCATTCTAATCAGATGCCGCCACCCTGTGAAGCTCATTTTAAACGCTTGTATCCAGAATCTTGTTCTTTCTCGTGACCATAGGTGAGCGTAGGAATGTTGATCTATTAGTAAATTCAGAGCTTTGCCTTCCGGCTCAGTTCCCAGATTGAAGTCCTGTTGCAAAATTCTACCACATTTCATGTGTAGTATCCTGTGTGAACTAAATCCCCATCTCTTTAAATGATTCTGCCTTATTTGAAAGGTCCATCTATGATATTTAAATTATTTTCTTTAAACAGCCATAACACTGCCCCTTTAATATAAATGTCCATGTTGCATTAGCATTACCTGTTTGTTTGTTTGTTGTTTGTTTTTTTTTAACATTTCACAACACTTTAAGGATTGGACTCCATCTTGTATTCAGATTTGTGCCCTTACGCCTTCTATGTGGAGCAAGAGCATTGCTCCTGCTTGTGGTATTTATATATACTATTTATTTAAAAAAAATAAAAAATTAAGATAAAAAAAAAAGATAATTTCACTGTCAGATTGGGTAAAAACAGTGACCGATTTCCTCATTTATCTTTCATGCTCAAAGTCCCACTGACAAATCCTTTCATATTTCACATATGGGGCCTAATGTATGACGAAATTATCCCAGTAGCACAGCAGAATAGAGGAAAATGTCTGATCCTTCCAACTGACAAAGAAACAAAGTATTTGAAGGATCACACATACTGAAAATGAAATGCCACGCATAGACAAATATCTCCTGGAGTCGTGGAGCTTGACATATATGTTCCAAATCCATCCCGAGACATTTACATGGCGTCTCCTTTACTGTGCTTTCCTTTGATGGAAGGCTGAACAGCAATCTGTGGCTTAGCGCACACATGAAAAGTATCATGGTGACGTTTGGAAATCGCACTGTTCGCCTTAAATCAGCCCTCACCTTATTTCCAGCAGACGTTTATTATAATCTCTACATTTAGGCCAAATGCTATTCTGCTTAATGTTATGGATCAATCATTTTAGCGAAATATCATAGTTTAGCTGTTGGTCCATATATACAAGCACAAATACCAAATAATCTAGAAGTATGATACATCTGTATCCTGTTAAACCACACTGGTGAATAAAAGCCTGGCATTCCTGCTATAGTTGGGATTGTGGACTCAGAATCTGGAATCTGGAAAATACTTTCGAGGCAGATTTCTTCCCAAAGCCACTGTAAGGTCCATATCAGGGGATCAAAACATATGGATCGGGTCAAAACTAAACAATTAAGTCATCAGTGAATGGCAACAATGACTGGAAACATGGTGGAATCATCTCTGATGGCAAAATGAGTCTGCGCGAGTTTTGTTTAATCTCTCTTTTTTTTAAATCTCATTAATTTTAAAGAAAAGACACCCAGATCATTTGAAGCATCAACGTAAGAGTAATCAAATGTGTAAAAAAAAAATATATTGCAATGCAACTGGCAGGAAATGTCAAGTTTAAATACATTCACAAATAGAGTCCCCCAATGCAGAACTCGCACCAGTCGCTTCTTGGACTTTATAAACAATCGGTAGCCATTTTGGTGATCTAGAACTTGACCTACAATTTCCTTTTCATGACCTTATTTTAGCCTTTGGCCTCAAGTTAAAACCCTGAAAATTTGAGAGTGATGTCACAACTGTTATTAGGATAAAGGTGGGCATAGACAAAAAACCCAAAAATTCATGTTAATAATAAAAATAAATAAATAATCTAGAAGGTCGGCGAAAGCGACAGAAGGAAAAACAATACCAGCTATACTAACGTGGCATGTTAAAAATACTTATATATAGAAAGAGGCAGTTGCTTGTGTCAGGACACCCTTTTATCAATTACCACCTTAAGCATTATACTATTTTTCACTGGCGGGGATTGATGCTTGAAGTGGAGATATGATGCTTTTTTCACTTTTTTGGAGAAATAAATATTGTTACAGTGTTCACCAGCCATTTTGGACGACACCATAATGTCAAGTAACGAGGCTAGTGCATGTTTTGGTTTTCCTCTGGACTGCGTGAGCTGGGCGTAAACACAAGGTTTTCACCACTTTTTTTACTAGTGCGTCACAGCATGCTGAGCCTTCCGATTAGCTGGCCTGCCCCCACAGCAAACACCCAATCCCCACTCAATCCCACTATCTTCATCTGTATGTCAGCACACTAAGCTCAACCAATCCGAGCAGAGTACGCACAGAAGGACAATAATTGGGAGGAGGAAGCCAAACAAGCCGTTCAGCTTCCGCTCACAAGATCAGCATTTCAGCGGGAGGTTTCTGGATAAGGAATTGTACTTTGGTGCTCCACTGGTGAATGGAATGAAAAATCAAGGCCTGATATAATAGAGTGGGTACAATATTTGACCTTTAATGACAAACTAATAGATTTGTACCTTAGCCTTATCAAAGATCAAACCAAAAAGTCA
>JBCNYG010000006.1:17581072-17593416 GCA_039654305.1 Porochilus rendahli | reverse complement strand
TCCGTCTCATGCTACCACTAGAGTGAAAGCACCACCAGCATTCAAAAGTGACCAAAACATCAGCCAGAAAGCATAGGAACTGAGATCACCACCAGCAGAATCACTCCTTTATTGGGGGTGTCTTGCTAATTGCCTAGAATTTCCACCTGTTGTCTATTCCATTTGCACAACAGCAGGTGAACTTGATTATCAATCAGTGTTGCTTCCTAAGTGGACAGTTTGATTTCACAGAAGTGTGATTGACTTGGAGTTACATTGTGTTAAGTGTTCCCTTTATTTTTTTGAGCAGTGTAATTTCATTGTCATCTAATGACTGATATTAAATTTTATTCCCCTATATCAACTTCACAACAAAAACTGTCTAAGTACCGGACACTACACAAACGTAATAGATTTAACACAAAGCTGTATTTACAGTAAATCCAAATCGAGTATATACAGAAGGCAGATGGGGATCAGTTGCTTCTTGAAAACAAGTTTACGCTGCATTTTGTATAGTTTGTAACCAGTTAGGTTGCAATGAAAATCGCTCAAAATGTGTACTGCATATTTCTAAGAATCAGATATGTGTGTTTAAAATAATACCAGAAATAAACATACAGGTTTCATATGGAGTTATCACAGAGTAACAAGTTTTAATGACTACTTTCAGTCACCGTGTTACAAAACCAGCATACAGATGTAGGATGCCATGAGGTGCAGTGTGCACTGCCACAGCAAACAGGCTCTATGACTACAAGCAGGAAAAAAATTCAACAGCTTGTGCAATTATTTACATACGTGGAAAAATAACTTTTTTATGAATACTGTATAACAGCATTTTGTGAAGAAAACCATGTTTGGAAATGTAATATTTTATGTAGTATTATCTGCTCTAGCCTCCTAGTGAGAATTATACGGGGTTAATAAGGACTGGGTTTTTTAATAATCGCCAAGCAGGACCTGGTTTTAAAAAGCACCCCTCTGTGAGGGTTAAAGTGAGTGCTTTAAATTATGCTCAGTTTACCATCTCGCTACTTACTGTTGACAATGCAGGTAGTGTGTATTGCTCCAAGGTAAGAATTTCACTCATTCATTCACCAAAAAAAACCCCAAAGAAATCAGGCTATAGAATTTAGCCATAGGCTATATCATTCTATAGAACATAAAAGAATATAAAAGATCTGATATTGCCATCACTTATAAATAAAACGTCTGTATTAAGATGTAAAATGTGCACTGTACATTGTAAGCCTCTGGTATGTTATTGGAGTTCAACAATGAGTTCACTGTTAAATGCAAAATTCGCAATGTTTTAAAACTCAAAAAGAAATTTTTGGTCATTAAAGCTCAGTCATGTCTCGAGAAATAACACGATGAACCGAAAACCTGAAATAAGGACTTGCTTGGTTTGTTTCTCAAATGGAATGATAAAGAAACGGGGTAAAATACAACAGCATCACTAAAATAAATATTAAAAGTGAACACAGAGGCAGTGAATGCAGACCAAAAATATCTGAATTTGTCTATTGTTATGATTTTACGTTATGGGAGGGGAAAAAAAATCTCAGTACTGTGCATTTTACAATACCTGTTCTGCAGCTCATCATTCAGCTATTTGTGTCCGAGCTCAATTACATCCAATCCTGCACAGACCTCAGAACAGACTGGTCCCACAACTGAAAGTGTACAGCACTATTTAAAAAGCACTCATTTAAAAAAAAAAAAAACAAACAAACAAAAAAAAACCCACCAAAGCAAGCAACCTTGACTGAGCACAAAGACACTGTCATACACAGAGCTTACATGCAAGCCGAGCTCAAATCCAAAGCCTATTGGTTGTGTTAAAGGGAATGCAGTTCAGTAGGGTGAGGGTCAGTCATTAATTGGCTAAATATGGCCAGTTCTGCAGTCCATCCTGTTCCCTCCTCTAGGCATTGATGGCCCTCCATCGGTCACTGTCAATGCTGTTGATGCTGTGTGCAGTTCCATAGGGGCCAGACACTACGTCGTCAAGATAAGCCCCTGAAGTGTCTATCTGTGTGCTGGAGTAGGAACTATGCTCCAGATCCTTTCTGCTGCCCAGGCCGGCGGAGGAGGTGTGAGGCAGGTGCACATCTGGCTCATCCGGCTCATCTATCTGAGACTTGTAGGAGAACAAGATCTTTGGCTCTGAACTGAAGTCAGGGAATGAGTTAAGAGAGAAAAAGAGGAGAGAAAAAAAACACAAGAGCTTACAATCATACAATGTTGATCTGTTATAGCTGTAGATTATAATTGAAAAATAAGCAGATGGTGACAATATTACAAAAATACTGTGCTACTTAATGATGATACAACAATGTTCTGATATTCACAAATAGCACAATATTTAAATACATATAAATGCACTAATTGGGGATTTGATATGACCTGAAGGTCCCAAACCTGATTCTCTAACCATTAGGACACGGCTGCCCCAATGTACAGGACATGCATGTACACCGAAATAAAAAAAGTTGTGGGTCACGTTGTGAATGTATAACAAATGGTTAAAACTATGTGGTGGTGGTGGTGGTGGTGGTGGTGTTTAGATATCTGGCTGAAACAGAGACTTTGTGACTGAAAAAAAAGCATTTAGTGGAAATTTAATTTCTTCTAATCCAGTATTACCCAAATATTATACACATACTGATTATCTTAGTATACTGACAATAAATGCATTAGTCTAAAGCCAACTAACAATTCAGAAAGAAATGCTAAAAGATTAAAGGCAGAGTGAAAATTACTTTATAAAATAATCCCTTAATCTAGGAAACACCCTCTGATCCCACACACACACACAAAATCCTCAGTTGTGTGAATCTTTACTTACCCGAAGAATCCTTTAAGAAACGTTACGTAGATAAGAGGAGCAAACACTGAGAAATAGAGGAATGTGGTGACATCAACACAGCTGTGAACAAACAACATGCTTAGTGAGAACCGAATCAATTCCGAACTGCAACTTATGTACTGTCTGTTAGTGAAGAAGGTCTTACCACAGGCCTTCTATGATATTGGCGCATAGCAGAGCACTGCCCAGACCCTGCACCATATTCAGCACTGACAGAATAGCAGCATACACATAAAAACTCCTCTTAGCTACAGAGAGAGGAGAGATGAGTTAATAAATACCATGTTGGTTGTAAAGGTGTATTGGAAAAGGGCTGAATGAAAATTCCTTACATGGTAATGATATTCTTTCTCTGATGGGGGTTTTGGGCAGAACAACAATCAGAGAATAAACCTGTAATAAAGAAACAGAGATTCTAGGTGAGTAGGACACTGTTTAAAAAAACAAACCAAAAATAACAAACCCATCCTAGAACCTGATTAGAGACTAAGCTAAAACAGCACTTTGTTGCTGAGGCCTGTCCCGGTCTCGGAATATGAGTTCAGTGTTCTATACAATCTACAAACAAAAACACACTTAAGCAAACCAAAAACCTCACCTTCAACAAGGTCACAGACAACAACCCCCTCAAAAAAAGTAATACTTTGTATTCATATACAAGTGTAATATTTATATAATAAGTGTATTATTTAATATAAAATAATATATACAAGTGTTTTATTCCTCTCATACCACAGCAGTTTGCCAAAGGCTATGATTTGTTATTATTAAAAAACAGTAATGTTATACGTTTTATCTATTTAAAGTTCTGCTTAATGCGGAGTTTATTGTTCCTGTTTTAACTTGCATTATGCTTAGTATCAACTTCTCTCAAAATTTTATAATAAAAAATGCAGTTTGTCATGTTACTAAGAAACCACAACCCCACCTTCTTCTGTATTTTTATGATTGTTAAATGAAAATAGACATTTGAAACCTTCAAAAAAAACAGCCAACCAACCAAACAAAAAAAACCCTACATTTCCACACAGAAAATAGTAAACATCTGCAGATCATTCATTACACAAACTTTTTCAAATAGGTTCATGTGAAGTATCCTCCAGGCCGTCTGTGTATCATTACTATAGATAGCTCTTACAATGTGCACATTAATAAAATATAGTTGAAATACCAGATTGCTTTAAGAAATCAAATCAACATCATCTAAACAAAAGAAAGAAAAGTTTGGTTTTTTTTAAAATACATTTTTAAAGTGTGGCAATAGTCACGCATAATCTATAATGGCCTCTGTTGGTGCACCAAAATTACAAAAGCCATATCTCTATATAGCTACATGATTTCTTCATATTTTATTCAAGTACTAGGATTTCAGAAAGAATATCCCATGGGTGAAACCCATGAGTGTTGTCCATCACTTTGATTTAAGCATTATCTAGAGTTTGTGAGATCGATAAAAAGCAATTACTGAATTAAGCAAAGTAGGATATGGAGAATTATTCAGATGGAGGGTGTTTTGTCAGATAACCCCCTCTGACATCTGAATACTTTTCCATATCCTACAAAATCTGAATTCTATAAGTTTTTATCTTTACTTAAAATATTTTCAAGAAAGTGCATCATAGTCAGTCTGAGTCATTCGGTAGTGCCATAGGCTACTCCCCGCTAACCCTGTTTCCGATTAATTCTAGACAAATTGCATGCAAATATGCAACAAAATATAGAATTAAAGTCTTAATTTAATACTTTGTATGTATTTTTATTTTCAAGAATTTGACTTTTTCCCACCAAACATGCAAGCGGCATGCTTTTAGTCTTGACATGCTACTGCCTGCGCTGTGGGGTGGCGGAACTTGCACAGAAACAATAAAATATTTTGTATGAATAATAACCTCCATCTCATGATAGTGACCCAATCAGATTGTTTCACACCAGTGTAGTGTATACTGTAATTTTATCAAAGCCAGTCTTAAACTAACATAGTTATTGTCACACTTGGTCATAGTATTAACACAATCTCTCAGTTAACACAAGATGTAATCAGTTACCAGGAAGAAAAAGCAGGAGCTGGCCAACCAGAAATGTCGCCCTCCGTGACCATAGATATTGAAATCATCAGCAGAGAGATGCTGATCTGGGTACAGAATCTCCAGTGTACCCTGTAAAAAAAAAATGCATTCATACATTTATTTAACAAATATATATTTTCAAACTTTAATAATATTTTCATTAACTGGCTATGATTCGTAATTCCTCGCTCAGTCCTCACTCTCACCTGTGTGATTGAATAAGCTAGTGCTAACACCGCAGTTATGGCCAAAACCCGTTTGATGCTTGACTTACTCTCCAAATGACCTGTCGTGATAAAGCATAACATACCCCATTAGAAACTCAATTACAAGTTTATAGTAAACATTAGTGATGCACAGGCTGACCCATACCCTGCAGGTCCTATACTTTTTCTACTTTTAAGCTTAGTAAAAAAAATATACCGTATTATCAGATAGGGCGGGTCAAAAAGTGACAAATCCGCTCACTGAACAAGTCATGAACCATGATTACATTTGTTTTTGGGTTGGGTTGAGTTCATGTGGTGCATTAACACATATTTTTGCAAACTGGCCCACATCACAGCCTGGCTGATTGAAGGTATTTGAGAAAAGGAAAAAAAACAAAACAAACAAACAAAAAACTGATCTGTGCATAAACAAACAGCGTCACAAACAAACAGTCATAAACCAAGATGTTTTCATTTAATATGCATTACATGAACAGTCAGTTTCAGATACAACCATGTGGCAACAAATCCCGACAGTGTCCCCACATTAGTGTAGCCTACCGAAAGCCAGTCCTAATATGACAACGCTGAGCTCGATGGTCAACAGGAAAAAGCGTGTGATTTCCCACAGCACCTGAAAGCAGCACACAGCTCTGATCAGTTTTATTACTATACAAACAGCAACAAAAAAACCCACCATGAGTCAATTTGAGTGGCTCTCCACATTCTCCGGCAACAGAACAGCCTATTCTCAGGTGCAGAAAGGTTTAGATGTTACAAAAAAAGAGAAGCGAAAGCAAAAATGAAATGAAAAGGAGACAATATGTTTTTTAATTAGCATGACAAGAGTCTAAAGATGGCTTTGGGCTAGCAACCGCTCGCTGGTTTTCCCCTTCAGCATTACAGTGTGATTGTGACAGCACATGTTCTTTATGCAGGCTGCTACATATCTTCTATCAGATTATGCTTATTACAGGAATGTCATGAACAAAGGAGTCGCATTAATAGCTAGAACAACAATCTTCTGATTTTGGTTCATAAATTTGCTTTCAGATCAACTAAAATCTATACGGTAAAGTTAAGATTTTTTTTTTAAAAGAAAAGGTGCATGCATAGTGCCATGGGAAAATAAATGTGGTCATTATTTACTTTATCTATCTTTCTCTTTATCCATCCATCTACCTGTCTACACTTCTGTATACCTGTTTATCCATCCATCAATATAACTATCCATACTTCTAGGCTTCCATCCAGCTGCTATGTGAATAGAATATTTGGCCCAGACCAATGCATGAGAACAAGGTTAGACTGAGGAATCATCTTGTAAACTGATTAAAAAAAAAAAAAAAGCTAAAACCTGTTTCCTAACCAGCAGAACCAGCTTATTTCCTGCAACCTAACGAGGATCTTACAAGGATATTTCCTGCCCAAGCATCTGGAACACGAGCAACCCAATCAACTACGAGTGGTCACCCATGCCCTGTCTGTGTGCCAAAATCAAACAGTCAGCTTCATCAATCTTTGTTCGTTCCAAGGATGAGTAGATTGTGGAACTCACTTCCAGTCTCTGTTTTTCCCAACACTGCAGATTTCTCTTAAACTCACTGTAGATTTATAGAGGTATATATTTTTGTGGTAACTATATGGATTGCATGACTATCCATTTGAGACTATTTTGTGATGTGACTATTTTTATTTAATTTCCTTATTTGTTTATTGTATTGTTCGACTTGCTGTATTGTACACGAGCAGCCTTTCATCTCTTCATGCAGAGGGCTTGTCAGGCTCCTGACATATTGTTAAAAAAAAACACAAAAAAAAACTACAGCACAGCTACGAACGCAAGTGTAAAACGATATGCTTCCCTGTTATCCATGAAAATGAGGATGTAGAACCTTGATTTCAACTTCTGTATCTAGTATTAACAGTAAACACAAACACAAAAGTGAACCCTTTTCACTTTGCCTCTGGTGTTGAGTCTGAGTTTCAAAAGAAAGCTGAATGGAAATAATATCAGATGCAAATACAGAAGATTTCTGCATCATGCATTTGGTAGAAAAGTGACTCGAGCTACGGTTTTGCAAAATAATAGCCTGAATTGACTGGCAGTGTTTGACAAATCAGAAATCTGCACTATTTCTAGCTACAGTACAAGTCCATTAATTATAGCATGGATAATAGGGAATGATTACACGGTGACCAGTGTAAAAGCACTATATGTAATATCTATTATTTTCTGCATTACACAATAAAATTCTATTTGCTCCATGCATTTCTTTTAAGATCTGTCACGTTTAGCTTTGAAATAACATTCTTCTCTGCTTTCATTCTGTGCAGATTGGTGTGTTTGCTTTACCTTGTCAATGATGATAGCTGCACTGGATGCACTCACAGTCATGGAGACAATAGCTCGAGTGATTCCGACAACCGCCACTACAAACACCTACAGCAGGAGTATAAGACACTCACTTAAATAACAACAACGACAGCAAAAAAACAAAACAAAACAAAAAAAAACCACCCTCAGGCTGTCATAATGACAGTATGAACATGTCAGGGCTTAGATTACACTTCTCCAAATGTCAAACAGTCATGGGGAAACGGATCAGCTCACCAGGATGTAAAAAGTGATAAAGATGGGGCTGGAGGTAAGGCGGATCTTAGCGCGAGCTGATGGCAGCTTCCACATGAGGAACACCAGGAAGGCTACATTTGGCACCAGAAGTAGCAGGTCCCAAAACCGCACCCTAAGACAAGATTAAAACAGAGGTGAACACTAGAACCAACACAGACTATAAATTAAAAAAAAAACTCCATGCTTAAGTAAATGAAATGTGTTTATAATATTTGTGATGTGGTTAAGCAATTCTGGTACTATGATGTTGGTCTGTGCTGCGTTTCTAATGCAGAACAGTGGAAAAGAAAAAAATGTCAATAATCTCAAATACAACATCCTTCCTCAACGTGAACTTCTTAAAAATAAAAGGAAGAGATCTTGAGCTAAAGGAGTAAAGTGCTGCTGCATCGATATCTTAAGTCTGAGATGAAGTAAGACGACCAACATGTCAGTGAAATTAGTTTAAGCTATAAAGTTACCTCTGAATTGAGATCATGCTAATCTTTATAATTAATTCATGACGGTCAGTTGCATGCAAGATTCTTGTCATGAATTAATTATAAAGATCGGCATGATTTGTTTTTTGTTTACTTTTTTTTGCAAAGTCCATCTTCTGAGACTGTACTGTATATGTATAACTTCATTACTATACTTCAACAACAATTCACTCACATGTCAAATAAACATCACACAACCAAAACTGAAAGTCCTTCTTTTAAACCCAATGGGAATTTCCTGAGAAATCAGCTGACTTTCCAAACTGAGAAACAAAAGAATGGGGGGTGAAGCCTCACTGTAAATCACAAGCCCTAACAAAATACAAGCAGGGCTTTGTATGGGGTTCGCACTATCGCCTCACACCAAGACGTCTCTGGGTTCTAGCCCCGAGGTCAGTGAGGGGTGTTTCAGTGTGGAATTTGCGCATTCTCCCTACGCTTGCATGGGTTTCATCAGGGTGCTCCAGTTTTTGCTTACAATCCAAACGCATGTACATTGGGCTAACTGGATATTCCAAATTGCCTCTAGGTGTGAGTGTGAATGGATATTTGTCCTGCAGGAGCTTTTCCAACTCTCTCAGGTAAAAACATACATTGTGACATGCATGTTTGACAGTGGCGCAAACCATCACAGAGTGGCCCAAATGCATCATGGGTGCAGAATGAGAGTGAGTGCTGTATATACTATTAGTAATGGATCTATAAAATAACACATAATAATTAGCATTCAATTAGATTTAATGAACAAGTAAGCTAATGCTTTAATTTATTTTAAATATAAACACAAAGACAGCTTTTTAATATGCATCAGTTACTGTGGATCTCACCGAAGTGACATTCAAAAATCACTGAACCGACAGCAACATCAATCACAGATATGATAAGAACTTTTAATCAATTAAGAACTAACACTGAGCACAGAAGTAACCCTAGGGTTAGCAATGTAAGGAAAAACATACCTAGAGGAGCCGATATCCTCGTAAAGCACTCGCAAGCAGCCATGAGGTTGGCTGATATTGGCTTGAGATGGCCATGAGGGCAGAATTGATGTATTCTCTATAGCAGGAGGCAGCGTGACATTACCGTGCTGCACAAACCAGCTCACCGTCACTGAAGCCTCGTCCAGCATTCTGCATTCACAAGCTAAAACACACTATTATCACACACTGTACATGGAAGTTTAAACAAAAAATCTTGATTGAAAAGAGGTTAGTTACACGAATGAAAAAATTAAAAAATAAATAAATAATACAGTAATGTACACTGGCTACCTAGGATAAGTTTGTCAGGAAAGCAAAGCAGTAACTGCCCATGTAAAAGATAGCTGCACTAATATAAACTAATTTAACTGGCTTAAGATTACTATCGCCGTGTAACACTGGTGAATATACTCTGCCCTGCCAAAGAAAAGCTGTGCACTCTGATATTTTGCAGGACTGCCTTGATTACAGTATGCATTTACCACACCGTATGCAAAGTCACAACTTTGATTTCGGTCCGAATAAATATATTATTTATATATACACACACACACATATATATATATATATATATATATATATATTAGTATTCATATTAATTTTT
The DNA here is from genome assembly GCA_039654305.1 of Porochilus rendahli. NCBI lineage: Eukaryota > Metazoa > Chordata > Actinopteri > Siluriformes > Plotosidae > Porochilus > Porochilus rendahli. The sequence continues at coordinate 17,583,589 of JBCNYG010000006.1, read as the reverse complement.
CACTGAGAGCTTCAGTTTTCCTTGAGCATGGGATTTGTCTTCCTACATGGTTGTTAAAGAAAGGAGAAGGTACTCATTGCAGTTACATAACTTCAGTTATGGTAAAATAACAAACATATTCCTCAATGAAGTAATTATTCAATCAAAGACACTTGCGAATTTGCTCATTTGAATCCATATGGCAAGTTTTTTTTGTCAGGGCAGCATATAAACCTGACAAGTCTGATTTGTCAGGATATGTTAGTTAGACTGACAGCAGTTTTGGCATCAAGGTTCCTATTATTCATGCTCACTGTGAAATCACCATTTCTATAGTATGACATGCACCGAGACCTTCATCTGCTCAAAGAAAAATGAGTTTTTAAAAGTGAGTAATTATATACATTGAGGTGCACTGAGGTTTTCTATGAGTTGCTGGTTATTCAGCTTTTTTTAATCTTTAGTGTCAGAGTTATGTAACAGTCAGCATTACAGCTACAATACATTTTACAACTTGGGAGAGTTTCCAGAATTGATCTCAACTCCCACTGATTCTTTTTTTTCTTATTTTGACACATAGTATTTTATAAATAGCTGTGTGCTGCTATTTCCAAAGACAACTTCTTCCTCATTCTACTTTAAGAAAACACTTCCCTCTATTCTATTCTGCTTAAGCTCTATCTATTCCATTTTGATAAATATTTAGAAACTTATTTAAACCCTAATACATTCTAGAGTGGCACAGTGAAATAGTGGTTAACACGTGGCTCTCACAGCAAGAAGGTCCTGGGTTCCAATCTCTGACTCAGCGAGGACGTTTCTGTGTGGAGTGTGCACGTTCTCCAGGTGTTTGTGTGGGTTTCCTCATAGTTGCTAGCACGTCCACATTACCTAGGTCTCAGTCCTTGCCTCAGGCATTTCTGTGTGGAGTTTGCACGTTCTCCCTGCGCTTGGCGGGTTTCCTCTGGGTTCACCTGTTCCCTCCCACAGTCCAAACACATTCACAATAGGCTAATTGTATGTTCCAAATCGACCCCAGGTGTGAGTGTAAATTGTGTTTGTGAGTTGCCTAAAACAGAGTGGCAGGCTGTTTAGGGTGTACCCTGCATTCGCCCATTGTTGGCTGAGATGTGGCTGCAGCCTCCCTGTGACCCTTAAGCTGTTCTGCAAATGAGTAATGAGTGGATAACAACTCTCATCTTAGGAAATGTCATTTTGGGGGAAAAATTTGGCGACCAAATACTTTTCTCGACAAGCATTTAATTAAAATAAGTGTTGGGAGGACACAAAATAAACCCTACCCGATAATCGACATGATATATTTCTCTTCGCCCACGATTCTTCAGGTCATAGTTCACAGAGAAAAAATACTGACTTGGTCCTTTAAATCCAACTCTTCTGTTAACACTGCAAAAGTATGGTCTATTTAGTCGCTGCTTAATACGACATATAAAGACTAAACCATATAACAAAACTATATAAACGCCACTGAGGGTCTTTAACACTTCTGCTGTAGTCAGTAAAGTTTCAGTTTCTGCCCCAAACCCGTGATCTTGTTTACATAATAACACAGCACTGAGTAATAATGGAGCTGCAGTTAGCCTCCATATTCAAAACAATCAACACCGCGGTCACTTGGCAAACTACACAAATAAAACATATCTAGAATATTAAAACATAATAAAACATTAAAACTTTCTGTAAAACATTTACACTGACACTAAATCTAAATATGTTAGTAGACATAATCCTCCAGTACAACAGCTGCTAAACTTCAAGCTAACACAGTTTGCTAACAGCGTATCTTAGTACATTTTGTCCGTTTTATAATATTTTTATTTAAAGCTACAAATTTGTCAGTGTGTATTTCTTACCAGTTGTGAATTCAACTCTGTTACTTGTCCTAGCCAACCAGTTTCTAACTTGTATTTACTGCCAACGTCTTTTCAGCTCGTAGCGTAGGAAGCTAAGCTACTAATGATTAGCCGTCACTCTCTGAGGACTCTGACTTACCTCAGTTTAAACTCACGCAGATCAAGAAAAAACGTATTGAGAAGCAATTGAGTTATAGTCAAGCAACATAGCAGCCTTTCTTCGGTCTGTGCTGATGTTCACAGTGGCCACAAACAGCAACACGACAACCAACATGAAACTGGTTGAAGCGCAGTGAGTGTGTTTGAGTGTGTGTGCATGTTAGCCAACATAGCACTGCGAAGCACTGACAGTTTGGCCGGGTTGCCAGAGATCCTGAAAATCCCCAAAACACAACAAATTACTACATGCATTCAAAATATTACAATATTTTTTTAAAAGCTATTGATAACATGTCTTTTGTCACTGGAACAAATTCTTTTTTATAAAACCCCGTTACTAAAAAATAAAAATATATCAATACAAGGCTTCATGATTTCAATAGTAATCCATATATATATATATATATATATATATATATATATATATATATACGTACATACACACACAAATCCACGCAGGATTAAGTGCTTTTAATGATGATGGAAATGTGTGTGTGTGTGTGTG
>JBCNYG010000006.1:17533010-17544774 GCA_039654305.1 Porochilus rendahli | reverse complement strand
CACACACACACACACACACACCCCCCCTAGGGACAATATGGAAGAGCCAATTATCCTACTTTGCATTTCTTCAGACTGTGGGAAGAAACCAGAATAACTAGAAGAAAACCAAGCAAGCATGGGGAGAACTTAAGAGAAATGCCCAAGCCCGGGATTTGAACCCAGGACGTGCCAACCACTACCCCTCCATGCTGCCTAAAAGGAAAGTTTAACAGGACTAAGACCAGATAAAAAAAAATCCGGATTTCTCATCATAACTTTTTGAGAACTTAAATGATGCACTTTAACTTTTAAAGCTAAATGTAGGTAAAGTGACTAAAGCTGGGAACTTGAGGTGACTTCCGGCAATTTGTTGAGGCCATCAGTCATCTTCCACTTGGTCTGGGGTCGGGTCGCATGGGCAGCAGCTTAAGCAGTGAGGTCCAGGTATCCCTCTCCACAGCCAAACCTGGCTAATGCATTCCACCCTTTTTTCCTGAGAACCACTGGGCTCAGACTTGGAGGTGCTGATTCTAATCCCGGCTGCTTTAAACTCAGCTGGGGGTCTCGGCTCGATGAAGCCAAAATCATGAACAGAAGCAGTGAAAAAGGACAGCCTTGGTGGAGTCCAACCCCCACCGGAAATGAATTTCACCTGTTACCAATTGTTTGTTGAGGAGAATTTTGAATAAATAAACAAGAATTAATATCAAGAACCTTTTAGAAGCACTTGTTTAAATTTTCTGCTTCACATTTAACATGTACTAAACTCTGAAAATACTGGCAGTTTCAAAAATCTTTAGAAAATAGAACTTCTTCAGACAGAATTAAACCAATCTCAGAATCACAATCACAGCATCTAACATTAAATCACCTTCTTTTTAAGTTGATCTTGGGGAGTTTTCCCAAGTTTGAGAGTTTTTTAAATAATAAAAATTTAATTAAATTAGATGCAGTGGCAATTTTCGGGTACAGGCGCTGATGGAAAACCAGGAATTTTTATCCAGCCTAATGACTCTTAAAGCGAGTAAACTCAAGGGTCATAGGTCAGCTCTCCGGATCAGGTCATACAGTCTTATTCAAATATTCACAGCAGAGCTGTCCGAATAATTTACCTAATGTTAGTTCTAATCCAAGTCTCTGTATCACCAAATGAAGTAAATTTAATAAAATGCAGCCGTGCAACCTTCTCATATTATTTATATTATATAAATATCCATGGTGCTCATGGACGCTACTTCAGTCATAGTTAAGTATTTATCAAATTCTCTGGCACCTACAATGCTGCTTTAAACCGACTGATTAAACCTCAGCATTTAAGAGACTTGAATTCAGCTCCAGCAGCATTTCAGAATATTTTCAAAATGATATCTTACCCATAGTGTGGGATGGAGATGGCCCTTCCCTACAATGTCTGATACCCCCCACACTCCAGGTGCCATCCAGGGGCAAATATTTCCTTCATCCCCAAATCTGGATCACTCCCTGGTTCGCTTCTAACAACTAAATCACTCTGACTTTTTCCTCTCTCACCCTGAATACAGAGCGTGCACAGAAATAATGAGATGATGGAAATCTAAGCGCTCGGTCTCTCAGCTCTTCTCTCGATTGGTGCTTTTTGTGAGAAGGCCAGTGGTACTGGTGTAACATCAATATGTGGCACTGACAGAATGGTGATACTGCTGATAATGACAATATGAGAGACCCAGCGCATTCAGCCACTATTGTTCACTCTACACATGGGTCCCCACACACACACACACACACACACACACACACACACACACACTGAATCTCTTTCTCTCACACACACACACTTTCATTCATTTAGTAGCTTACAAAGAGAACATGCATGCAAATGCTCATGAATACTGGCCCAATTTTTTATCGCCAGTGTCCAAGGCACACACATACATGAGCACACACACACACACACACACTCATACAGCCGCTGTACCTGTCATTCGGGCCAACAGTTTGTGACAGACTCAGCCATTCTTTTCACTCAGCCCAGTGTTTCATCATAAGCAGGGTGACGCCTAATTGCGTGAGCGCATGTGAATAATGCAGAACTATGGGCTTACTGCCAAATTAAAAAAAATAAGGAAAAAAAAAACCCCACCTCACATAGACAGACAACTCAAGACTTAATAATAATAATATTAATAATAATAATAAATACTATTATTATTATTATTATTATTATTATTATTATTATTATAAGTATCACTGCCCAAAAGGTGAAATCATGGTTAGTTTACCATGTACACACATGGGGACTGGGTTTGAATAATATTCATCCAAATCCGAAATCAGAGAAAACGTGTAGGAACTACAGCACTTTTTATACACCCCCATGACCACAAGTAGTTACATAAACTAAATCTTAAAATTAAAGTTTCATTTGAAATACTTGGTTGCAAATACACTTTAAGACTCAAGAATTTATAATGTATTTTTCAGGCTCAGGGCTTGAATCTGTCGCTCCTTTCTATTAATGTTTTGCTTTTTGTCTACAGCCATGACTAAACACCATTCTGCCTTACTTTGCTAGTAAAGTCAGAAAAAAAAACAAGAATTGCATTGCAGCTATGTTAACACAGCCTGTCGCCATATTCAGGTGAAAGGAAAATTGCAGTTTAACATTTGCATCTATTGATGGAACTGGTCAGAAAATGGAGCGGCGTAATGGGGGCCTTCCCCTTCCTCCACCTTCATGGCGTAAAAGCCCTTGAGCAAGGCACCTAACCGCCAACTGCTCTCCGGGCACGGCAATGTGGTGGCCCACTGCTCCAAGTGTGTGTGCTCACTTTGGTTGGGTAAAATGCAGAAAAAGAAAGTAATATGAATTAAAACATATGCATTATTTTTGTGTAACGCCTTCATTCATTCATTCGCCAAATTCCTAATCCCAATAGGGTGGCAGGAAGGCTGGAGCCTATTTCAGCCAACTCTGGGTAACACATAACTATTCAAACACCCACTCACACCTTGGAGCTACCAATAAACCCAACGTGCATGTCTTTCGACTGTGGGAGAAAACCAGAGTACCTGGAGGACACCAACACAAGCACTGGGGGATGGGAGGGAGTCAGGACATGCAAAATCCACACCAAGTGCAGGACTTGAAGCCAGGACCTTCTTGCTGTGAGGGGATTGAACCACTACGCAGCTATGAGATCGTATTCCCTGAAATGGGTCAGTCATTAAATTAAAAAAATGGCAATTGCCTTGACCACAAAAATTTTACGTTAATCTTAAATATAAGTGAAATATAAACATAAATACTGTGTATATATATTACATATGTATTTGTTTATTGAATAATTCTATACTTAATATGAAAGTTTAATAGTTTTGTGTTGTTTAGGCTTTTAGAACTTAAATAACATAATAAATAAAATAAATAATAAATAATGAATAAGCAAAGGCGAGGTGGTTAGGCCTGGGTTCGATCCCCGTGTTTGATCGTCTCTGTGTGGAGTTTTCTTGTTCTCCTCGAGCTTGCATGGGTTTCCTCTGGGCACACCAGTTACCTCCCACAGTCCAAAAACATGTACTATGCTAACTGTAACCAATCTGGCCATTTTCCTCACCATTTTATAATCAGCAAGATGTTTCCACCAACAGAACTGCTCGCCACACAGTGTTTTTGTTTTCCATACTATTGTGTCTTAAATCTCAAGACAGTTGTGTTTAAAGATCTCAGGAGATCAGCAGTTTCTGCAAAACTTCCCAGCCCATCTGCTACCAACAGTCATGCCACGATAAGAGTCTTGTGTCTGTGTGGAGTTTGCATGGTGTCCCCATGCTTGTGTGGGTTCCCTCTGGGTAGTCTGGTTTCCTCCTACAGTCCAAACACAGGTACACTAAGCATGTACAATAATTGCTCCTAGGTGTGAATGGTTGTGTGTTGCTTTGCCAAGGTCTGGCGAGCTGTTTAGGGCGTACCCCATCTTAGCCCAGTGTCGGCTAAGATAGGCTCCAGCCTCCCTACGACCCTAATAAGTAGGATTAAGCAAAGTGTGTTCTGCAGTACGAGGTTTGTTTGGTTAAATAAAAACTGATTTTTTCACGACTTCCTAAAGGATAGATTTTCTCTGAGGATTAATTGATGTATAAACACAACAGTCCTGCTCACCTCACAGGGAGAAACTGCACCACAGGGACTACAGTCCTTTCTTTAGAGTCGTGCAACCACTTCCTGCAGTTAAATACTCTAACAAACACACCCCCAAACACAACACCACCGGTCATTACATCTTACAGACTGATAATAAGACTTTGGGTTTAGTAAGTTAGCTCATTGCTAGTCAACATGACATCCACAAACACAACTACTAACACCATTACTACTACTAATACTAAGATTTCTAACAAATAAATAAGAATAAAGCCATTATAAATTGATGATAAACATCATTTATTAGATTAGAATCAGTTACACTTCCGTTATTATTCCTAAACATTCAGAACTCTTACCTTTCTTCCCACAGGCGACTTCACACACAGAAATCTTCCTCTCAAACTTCCGGACGCTAAAGTACATTCAAGACGGTGACTCGACAGACACGTCAATCGCAGAATCAGCCAATCGGAGACTGCAATTTATAAAGGCCCGCCCATTTCTGTCTGGCTATTGTTTTTACTTAAAACGGTCAATGTTTTCATTGCAGCTGGCTTCAGTTCTGAGGAGGGACACTAGAGGGCGCAGATAGACAACCTTAGCCATGGCTTGAGTGAAGCCAGAGCTGCAGATTGACTATAATTAAAAAATAGTCAGCTTTGGGATAATTAGATGGTTTAAATCACTGTAGAGTCTGGTCAGGACTTTAGCACAACCAGCAAGCCTCATGTGCCTTTAGTTTCTTTAGTCCAGCTCTTCTTACAAGTTAGGTGTGATATGATTGAACTCTCTCATACAGACAGTCAGGATATTTGTAGAGTTGGAAACAATGACACAACAGGCAACTATAAGAAGCTTACTTGGAAATGGAACAGTAATGAAACTCCAAAAGGAATTACTCCAAGGTCACAATGATATGATATCACAATAAACTCTCTATCTCTCTGTCATGATGTCCCATCACTGTTCACCGTTTGCTCCAAGATCAATAAAGTATTCTGATTCTGATTCTGATTTTAATATGATGGACGTGATGGCCTTTTTAACAGTTTTGAAATTGAAATTTTTTAAATTTTATCAGCTGTTATTTGTTCTTTGGATTCTGAACCTTTTCTAGTGGCAAAAAAAAAGAATGTATTTTTCATACCAATATATTTCATTCATTCATTTATTCGTTTTATGAGCCGTTTATTCCTAATCAGGGTCGCGGGGAGGCCATCTCAGCCGTGCAGGGCAGAAACACGCTGACGGCTATGCAGCCTACTTTTGACGAAAATCAGCAATGGTTCTTTTACATGCCTCCCACCACAGACAGTGAGAGACATGGCCGGCATTTAATAACCCAGTTAGCTGCACTGGGGGGATCCCTTAACCATTTTAGTGAATATGTTTTATCTGTTTTCTTTTTGTTCTGTTACTATTACTTGGTTCACTTGGCTGTTATAATTTGCACTGTGTAAATACAGGTAGGAAAATATTTTTGTGGGTGTCTTCATTTCAGGCAAAAAAATATATTTTCAAGGGGGGGTGACTTTTTTCTATACCCACTAGAACTTTATTAAATAGCATATTATTAAGGCTTATCGGCTATTAAAAACTTTATATTCTTAGCATTTCACATTTAATCAACAAAATATTCAGCTATACTGCCTTAAAGTTAATGGACATCTTGACTCTCACAACCCTATTTAACTGAAGTAATGCAATGTCAGATGAACGAGTCAAGACCAAGCCATGGTCCAGCAAAGGCATGGTGTTCATACATAAAAGGAAGTACTTCCAAGAGAGAAGTGTACACCTCCTACACTCCTACACATCACTCCAGCGAGTGTGTGAATGGCTGCCAGAGGTGGAGGTGCAGGAATCGGTTAGTAGATGCCAACAGCTCACTATGAGCGGCTGTTTGATTTTGCCCTGTAACCAGCAAATGAGTCAGGTGACATGTACCAGGGCTATCCTCACCTTGCTCTCCACCATGGGACAATTATTAGGTAGAAACAGTCATAGCATCTTTCTGCTTTGCACTGATGCTCTTTTAACAGCCTTCATTTTCTACTATTAAAACAGCACGTACGTTTCTACTGGGTTACCATGGTAACACCGAAGGGGTCCTGGAAGGCAACTGATCCCCCCCCCCCCCTTCTTGAAAAGGAACACAAACTGTTCATGAATTAAAATATATAGGATAGAAGCTATTGTCTCTATTTTTAGAGTCATTATGGGGAACAGTGGCAAGAAGGGAAAGCCGATGTGCTCCTCCAAAAAGACCAGACAATGTAATTACTACAATATATGGAACCAGCTACTCGATTGCATTTATTATTTCAATAAAACTACTGTAATGGTGCATCTATCCGGCATGGTGGAGGGCAGTTTCCTACTCTACAGTGATACACAATGATGGTCCAATAAAGGTAACTGAAGAGCAAAGGGGAAAAAGGTGGCAGCTACATTGTATGGAAAAAAAGGCGAAAGAAAATGTAAATATCTAAACAGACATGGCAGTCTATTTCCACTCGCCTCAAACCCACCAACCTCCCATATCTGGATTTCACACAAAAGATTCACTCCACTTTGAATGTGTGGCCATAATTGACCTTGGCCTGTGCCGGAATAGGACAGCCTGCTTTAGACACACATAATCAGCCCATCCTGCTGAGAGAGGAGACGAGAGAGAGAGCGAGAAAGAAAGAGAGAGAGAGAGAGAGAGAGAGAAAGAGAGAGAGAGAAAGCAAGAGAGAGACTGATACACCCACACACACACACACACACACACACACACACACACACACACACACACACACAAACAGATGAAGATAGACTAAGAGGGGTATGAGAAAAGAAAGATAGTAGCTAACAGAGTAGAGAAATCGTGCTCTGGGTCAGTAAGGGAAGCCGAACAGTGCTAATATAAACTAGAAAGACAGTTAGAAAAGAGATACAGATGACAAGAATGAAACACAGAAGCAGAGGGAATGAAATGACATGAACATGGTTTTATCCAGCGCAGGCTTTTGTCTGCAGATGAACGAAAGTAGATGAGGGATGGGGGGATGTGCTATTAGTATGCAGAGTGATCCCTCATAAGCATGCAGAACCCAGCAAAACTGTTTATTAACGCTGTCAGTATAAAGCCTATTAATCCATGGAAAAAAGGTTATTGTTCAGGAGGATGAGTTGTGCTTGCTGCATTCCTTCACTTGTACAGACAAGATGGCACAAGTGTAGATAGTGTCAGCTGAATCTTTAAGCCCAAAAAGGGCAAAATGAACAATATTGTTAATCACTGGAATACAGAACACCATATTAATGTAGGGAGCAACAAATTCGGAATTCGAAAGTGATTTATGGGCACCAGTTATGTGAGAACAGTACGGCTCAATTTAGGTTATATTACACGAGGGTCCAGGGCTACCACAGAGGGGAAAACTCAATAGTAACATATGTCACTGAGTTAAACCCTGACCCTAGCTGTGGTGAAGGAGATGCATGTGGCATCAAACTGATGACCATCTCAGGCAGTCACCACCATTCACAGTTCGACACAAAATATAAAAGCACTCAGAGAGCGCAGACCTCCGCCAAGGCTTTACCATTTTGTCACCTGTTAAATCAATGAGTGAACGGATTCAACTGCTGTATATGTGAATTCTCCAGCCATGAAGGCATAGCCTTAAAATTTGGAATTATAGCCTTTCGACCGAGAGTTACCAAGTAATTCAAAAAACTGAAGTGAAATTGATCCGGTATGCAGTCATTATATATATATATATATATATATATATATATATATATAAAAAAATAATAATAACATTTAAGATGACACACATTTTATCCATAATAACTGACAGAACACAGATAATACAAACAATACTGACAAATTCATGGCATCGAAAAGAAAGACAAGCCTGTGCATTACGTATCATTTTCTTTTGGATCTGAAATCTGCCTGTCAGTTACATTTTGATGGTGGTTGGATGTTTCTAATACTATTAGATATTTAACTCCACCGTCTTACATACCGGTAAATACATAACAAAAATGTTGATCCTTATTCGAGAAGAATTTACACATCTGGATGATTCTATTTCATTACTGCTATAGGGCTCTTACATATGCACAACAGATTTTTTTTTTTTTACCGGAAAAATATTTGCAGAGTAAAGAGCTTCTGACTTTAAATGGGATTTCCCTTGTTACATTGTAATTGACACTAAATATCTGGATCAGATCTGAATAAAATTTGGTCTGACATCATAACCCCTGATCCTGAATATACACAGCAAATTTTATTCAGATCTGGTTTTCAAATCAGTTATGTTTTCTCTAATCCCATTTTAAAAGATTTTTTTGTTGTTGTTATTAAATAATTTTTGGTATTTGCGGGCCCTTACCAAAATCTAATGGGAATACCTTCGGGCGATCACCTACCCATCTTAATAAACTCATGCTGATGAAAACATAATCTTCTTGGTAGAGGTAAGAAATGTTGAAAACATTTTCTTCAACACATAAACCTGGCAAGGAAGAAACAAGGATGAAACTTGTTTGCAAGGGATATTTTGTAGAGAATGAATTGAAATGTGACACCTGGCTGAGAATGTGACAGTGTTTACTAAAATAATTTTCTAATTTAGTTTTCTAAGGTGCCTAATTCTAATTAGCAGGGAGGCTGGCACCCATCTCAGCTGACCCTGGGCGAGGGCGGGGTACACCCTGGACAGCTCGCCAGGCCATTGCAGGTCAACACACACACACGCAAGCATTCACACTCACTCTCACACCTAGGGAGAGTTAGAACAGCCAATTAGCCTACTGTGCATGTTTTTGGACTGTGGGAGGAAACAGACGCAAGCACGGGGAGAACATGCAAACTCCACACAGAAACACCCGAGACCGGGAATCAAACCCAGGACCTATTTGCTGTGATGCAAATGAGCTAACCTCTGTGCTTGCACTGTGTGCTGCCTGCTTACTAAAATGACATGATTAAAATATCTAGTTCACTATAAACGAGCTGCTATATACTAGAGATACTGTCATAGGCATATACTAGATCCAACCACAACAAAGCTAAATCCAAGCTGAAAGTTTTAATGAGCTCAAAATTTATCCTAGATGTCTAAAAATAATAAAATTGAATTTGAATGTAACTTTAATTGAAAAAATTAACAAAATGTACATAACCCATAAGTGTTCAATTCACATCAAAGTTTCATTAAAGGGGGCGGGGGTGGCTGGGGGGGCGGGGGGGCGTAAAAGAAAAAATAATAAATTTGTAAAAAATAAATAAATAAATAAATAAATAACAATTATAATAATTTTAAAAATTAAAATTAAACTATAATCAGCTTTATGTGAATAACTGTTAGAAGTTCACAGTATAAAATTCACGCATGAAACAAGGCTCATACAGCCAAAACAGTGAAACAAATTCTGCACCCAGAGGAGAGTGTTATCAGTGTAACTCTCGTTCCCCCCTTAAAACTGAGCTCAGGTGCTCCATTGGTAAAACTTTAAATATCTCTCCGTACCACTGGTTAACAGCTGTAGGTCTGGGCTTAATCCACTGAAATAAAATGCAGGAGAAAAGTTTAAAAATCATAACCGGCCTGGACTTCCATCATCGATTCCTGGACTTGTCCAAGCATTTGTCCGGCAATAACAAATAATGTCCAGTGACGAATTTTGTATGGGAAATCCGAAGTCAGGGAAATAGGGGTACAGGAAATCAAGGGAGAATAATGGAAATTTGTGGCACAGCTGAAAACACTTGAGCAAATTCAGGATGAAAGATTGGGTGCTTAACAAGTGTGAAATGTTATCATATGCATCAAATCTAAGGTAGAATTCGGTCACGGGAGAATTTTGGAGGATATCTTGCAGGTAAATCCATTCAAAAAATGTTTTCTCTTGTTTTTTTGCATGTTTGCTCTGTAACTGTATGGTGGATTTTAAATCCAAATCTAAGACGAATGTGAAGGTTTGTGTGTGGCCTTCAGAAAAGAAGTGCGCAGAAGCTTGGGAAGGTTGCCTTAGGGCTGAGTCCAGGGATCATCTGCGGAAAGAATCATTCAGTTGGTTGTTGGACCCGGAAAAGAGTATGTTAGAGGGGAAACATCTTTTGGCATTTTTCAGAATATGGGGGGTTGGACATCAAAAGAAATTGTTTATGGTTTGCTGCACAATGGATTATTTATGCTACATGCCAACAGGTCATACAACTAATATTTTTATAAATATTAGCAGGGGCAGTGGGGGTTGGTAGTTAAGCTGCTGGCTTACTGATCCGAAGGTCGGGGGGGTTCAAGTATCACTAACACTATCACCAGGTTGTCACTGCTGCCAAACCCCAGTACAGCAAATTGGGTTATTAAAGGCCAGCCATAGGCTACTGAATTTCCATCAGCGTGTTTCTGCTCTGCCTCCCCGTGACCCTAACTAGGATTAAGAAAATGAATGAATCGATCAATATTAGATAGCGGTTTGTGATTTACTTATTACACCGTGCCAAAAGTAGTTTGGGTGGCATAGTGGTTACCACATCCACTTCACACTAAGAAGGTTCTGCGTTCGAGTTCTAAGCTCTGTGAGGACATTTCTGTGTAGAACTTGCATTTTCTCCTCATGCTTGCGTGGGTTTTTACGGGGTACTCCAGTTTCCTCCCACAGTCCATAGATATCCACATTTGCCAAATTGGCTGTTCCACATTGTTCCTAGGTATAAATGGTTGTGTGTAGGTTGACTCGTCAATGGTCTAGCAAGATGTTCAGGGTGTATTATGCCTTTCCAGTGTTGGCTAAGATAGCCTCCAGCCTCCCCATAGTAGGATTTAACGGTATGGAGTGAGTGAGTGAGTGAGTGAGTGAGTGAGTGAGTGAGTGAGTGAGTAAAAGTATTCGGATTACTGTTAGGCCAAGTTGACGAGAAACTAAATTTGATTTTACCACCCAGATAAAGTAACTGATGTGAAATAAAATGCAGGACCATTTTCCATGACTGACCAGCTAAAAGTTTATCTACATCTCACTTAATCGTCTATCTTGGTCGTTCTCAGAGTTGTGCGAACAGACTGCCAGTTAAGAGCACTTTAGCTTTTAAAGAGCAGGCTGAGCTGAAACACTTCAAGCTCTCACTAAAGTCTCCAGAGGAAAGAGACCCAGTGCATAGACTTTTTTTTTAACACAGGCTGTGAGAAAAGGTTAAATCTCTGGACACTTAAATGCTCTTTAAACAGCGCTGGTCCATCTCTCTAGGGTATTCACATAGACAGAAAGCATGCAATCACACTTCCAGTGTGACGTAGGTTCAGATGAGAGAGCACAACTCGGGTGAGGGGTGGTCATACCACACTGCAGTTTGCTGGTAGTTTTTTTTTTTTTTTTTTGTGAAGTTCAGTTGTTTGCAGAGTTATACAAACAAATGTTTAGATTTGCCAGCATAATAAAAGAGCCACGACTAACCCTCAGTTTAAATGGATTTATAGCATCCATTTATTCTTTTTCAGTAATCGCTTCGTCCTGGTCAGAGTCATGCAGGATAAGGGTCAAATCTCAGAAACACTGGGTGTGAATCGGGAATACATTCATTCATTCATTCATTTTCTGAACCGCTTATTCCTAAATAGGGTCGCGGGGAGGCTGGCGCCCATCTCAGTT
>JBCNYG010000006.1:17509706-17520225 GCA_039654305.1 Porochilus rendahli | reverse complement strand
TATATATATCCTGGGACACAAGTGTGTGTGTAATATTATATATATATATATATATACACACACACACACACACACGCACACACACACTAATACAAGCTCTTTGAGAAGAACATTACAAAGCTCACCTGTGAGATGGAGAGATTAGTCTGTCCTGACAGGCTAAGCTTCTCCTGCTCAGAGGGGTAGGCATTAAAACGATGCTCATATAGCCAGCTCCTCAGGATCTGAACAGAGTCTTTAGGGAGGTTTCCCCGACGGCGACGCTTAGCAGAAGCTCCACGTGCACCGGTAGAAAGATTGAGAGGGTAAGCATCATCCTCACCGGGATCACTGTCTGACATGGCAGAAAACTCTGTTTCTCCACTGTGCTCCTCTTCAAACACTGTGGGGATCAAGGTAACAGTAGGCATTAATGGTCTAAAATAAAAATGAGGTATAAAAAAAAGCAGGAAGATGTGCTGGTAAAGGGAAAGAGTAATTAGATTTTTCTGCATTTTTAAAAGTAGCACATATACAAGACATACTTTACATAAGAGTCAGGTTAAGGCAAAATAAAACAGTGAACCAAACATCTACATACAAAGGCCTGAGCTCCCTGGAAGGAGACCTTCTTTACATTACAATGGATGGAAGGTTGGTGATGATTCATTTAAAGGAAGAAAGATGGTAATATGAAGGCTTAAAATAATATACTGGCAAATGAAAGCTCATACTTCAAGAACATCATGGCCATGTAATGTTGAGGTGAAACCAAAACCATGCAGTATTCTGAAATGAGACTGCATGAGAAAAGCTACTCACTACAAATCCTACCACAGGGTGGATTCTGCAGCATTTCCACTCGAGCAGCCATTGCATACACCAGTGCACCAACATTTACCCTTATACTTTGTGACCAATAACTACAGACGCAGGACCACCCACACACAGACCTGATGTGCAGTGAGTTTACAGGTAATAAGGGTAGAAAACAAGGCCGGGTGAGTCATGGCTGCACATGTTTCTGCATTCATCAGGACTAGGTTTCACCTACGAGTGGCTTTTAAAGTGTACTTCGCCAACTAAATGAACACTGCTCATTACCCTATTTGTTTTGGGAGAGCCTACTGTGCTTCTGACACACTACTATAATTGAAAGTGTAGGACTAGATCGGTTATTTTGTTCAGGACTGGGCTATTGTCACACAAATGTGCAGTAAATCAGTAATTTACAATGCAGATGAGCTGTCATTCACAAACATCTGCTTGGAAAATGTAGCCACCATGCTTTAGCCATGATGTAAGTATTTAATAAACACAGCCCATATATTACTCTTTACAGCATCTATTCAAAGGCAAAAAATGTGACTAATCAAGACTTGTACGTAACCCTACACCGAATACACGTTGTGAGCCTGTTCTTGGTTAAATAACATGCTGTGTTTTGTAAATACAGTTTCAAAGTCTGCAACTTTTTCCAAAGTGCTGCACAAAACAAAAACTTAAGACTAGCCCAATGTTTGGTACGGAATTGTACGAGATAAGGGTTCTTACAAAAGCCTGGAACAGGCATCCTGAGGGCTGAGATAATGATTAGCCAAGGCAAGTTCTCTTCAGATGAGCAATACTCGTAGGAGTGAATCTATCCACTCTTTAATTTCCTCTCTTTCATCCCCCTACACTTCCTCTCTGCTCCATTCACCACAGAAGCTACAAACATGCACAACCTTGCCACACTGTCCCAAACTCCAAAGCAATCCTCAATGCTGAGTGTTCAAGGCTTTACTAACTTACACACACACACACACACACACACACACACACACACACACACATTTTAAAGTCAAGCAGCACAACAATGCTAAGTTTCGAACATCTGAGAGGCTTTTATTCTCTTTAATGCTTTCAATAAAGTTATTCAAGCGTTGAACCACAAAGCTAGGTAAAAATTTGCATCTCCATCTGCTTGTAGGTAAACATACTTTAATCAAGCTCTTATACACTATTACTTGAGTTACTTGTTGGTATATTGGCTTGGGTACTAGTCTCCTTAAAGTGACCCAAACTTGTAACAGTTTTAGGTATTTTAAGCTACATGGCAATGTGGAGTAAAAAGACCAGTGAACTGGGCACTGACATGCCCGTGTAGTTTTATGACGGTTTTGAAATGCTCGACATTAGCAGTAAAAGAAAGGTTTTAGTGAGAGAACAATGGCGCAGAAATGTGCGAGTGTGGCTCCTGGTTTTCTCTCAGTGAAACCCGAAGCCCTCAGGAGCAGCAGACAGAAATGTGGCAGTTCCTGCGTTCCTCTCCAACAAAGGAGTGTGTGTGCGCGCGCGCGCGCACTATCCATCTCAAGTACTGAGGGGCTTTAGTGTGTGTGTGTGTGGTATCCATCTCGAGCAGGGACGAGGTTTTAGTGCTCCTTCACCCCTTCAAAGCTGACACAACCAACCCCCCTCCCAGGACATGCATGCAGCTAAGCCAACTACAGCACCACTGATGTGACCGTTACAGACAGGCGTCAGTCTCACTTTATTATCCTACAACCGGTGACTGTAAATAAAATCAAACTGTCGCCACAGGCGACGGCAAATAATCCAAACTGGCCTTGCTGACGTGCAGACATACACGCAACACCACTAGTGCAGATGCCTTCTGCTTGAAATAAACCCGTAAATCCAAGATAAAATTATTCAAAAGGAAAGACACTGAATTTGTGGCGGAGTGAGACGAATTGAGTTACAGCACTGATCTGTCAAACCGCTTTGTTTGGTCTCTCTCTCTCTCTCTCACACACACACACACACACACACTTCAAAGGAACTGATCGAAACGTGTTATCCTTACCAACAAGCCAATAATAACCTAATATACCCCGGATTTCTCCCATATTCCAGTACCATGCTAAAATGCTACAACACAAAAACAAACAAACAGACCCTCGACGCAAACGTCTAGCTAGTTTTTCAAACGCGTCAACCACGAGGGCCGCCAAAGACGCCAAACTTTTCCAGACATGCAACAAATGCTGGCAGTTTGTCACCGTTATAAACAGCGTCCAATCTCCCCAAACCCTGAAACTGGAAATCCCCACTGATTCAAATGCTAACTAGCTTAGCTACACAACTTCAGCGTTAACGGTTATATTTCAGAACGTCGCATAACACCACACGTCACATTAATCACGCACAGAAAGGGAGTACATCACAAAAAACACCCATTTCATGGTTAAAATTTTACATCTCCTATAAAAGATTTATTTTCCACACGAGGGACGATAAAAGCCTTCACACACACACACACACTGCCTCAAACATGTCCAACTGTTCATTAGGACAACAGCAGCAGATGGACACCATGCTCAGCTCTGAGGCAGCCAGTTAGCTTAGCCAGTTAGCCATAACCGTCTACATTCAAACAAACACACGCCGCATTGACTCTTAACAAAAAAACACTCACATACACACCATTTCACCTCAAATCTACCCTCATCACAACTTCAAACATCCATCCACTACCGAGAAAGGCTAAAGAAATGAGAAAAACTCGTCCAAAATCCACTTTACCTCTTTTGACAGATTTCATCCTTTGTTAGATAGGGTTTCAGGACTTAGAAAAAAATCCCCTGCTCTCGAAGTTCCTCGGAGAAGAAAAGCGTGCTGCCCACAAAGCGGGGACACGACCGGAGCTTCTTTCGGACAAGGCGACGACTTTCTGCGCTTACTCGAGGTCTTTTTTTTTCCTCCACACAAAAGCGCAACCTTGCTGTCTCTTATCGAGTCCGCTTCATTTCTCGCACATGTTAATGAAAGCAGGGGGAAAATGGTGTTGACAAACGCGTCCCAATTTACCTGCAATGCCGTTCTCCGCCAGCACTGTGTGTGTGTCAGTGACAGAGCATTTCACCCCGCCCCATCAACCTCATCAGCCAATCAGAAGCCGCAAATCCACACTCCATACACCTCCACATAGTCAGTGACTCTTCGAACATAGAAACGCTACAAAAATGTCACAAATATGATTATCCTAATAATAACAGTCAATATTTACATTAACCTATTTTTATTTATTTACATAATTACATTTTCAGCTTTACTACTGTACTCAGCTTCTGTTTTAATATGTTCTCTGGTAGCTTCATGTCAACTTGGCATCAAAACTTGTTCAGTTGTTTATCAAATTTTACCTTGTTTTATTTTTTCATAAAATGTGTTATATTAGACAATATTATCAGGATTGCACTGTGAAGCAAAGCCTTTATTCATTTTAGTCAAGTACATAACAGCAATGTGTAAAAAAAAGTCCCCTATATACAATTTGTATTTTTAGTTTAACATTGTTCAACACATATTTAATATATATATATATTTATCTGTGTGTGTGTGTGTATGTGCGTGTGTGTGTGTTTAAAACTTATGAAACAATGTAGTTTAATAAAAAGAATAATATAAAAATAAGTATTTACTGTTTTCTACCACAGGTTTAAATGAAAAAGGGTGTGTGGACGTTAACTTCCTGTAGCCCATTAGCACAGGCCTTTCTAATTCAAGCTGTAGATAGTGGGATGTTTCAAAGGTGAAGAAAAGGGAAATGATGGGGGAAATCTCAGTGTGGGTATGTAGGAGTGTAAGATAGTAGATAGTAGACAAATTCATCATCTCACCATAGCAGAGCCACCTTACCCTTTAAAGCCTGTCCTGATATAGAAGTTATTTAAATATGCTTTTACAACTGTGTGGGCGGCATGATGGGTGTAGTGGATAGCATATCTGCCTCGCAGCAAGAAGGTTCTGGGTTCGATTCCTGGGCTCTGACATTTCTGTGTAGAGTTTGCATGTTCTTCCCGTGCTTGTACTGGTTTCCTTCGGGTACTCCGGTTTCTTATCACAGTCAAAAGACATGCCCATTAGGCTAACTGGTAGGTCCCACTGGTGACCCTAGATGTGAGTGTGAATGGTTGTGTGAATGTTGTCCTTTGATGGTCTGTAGAGTTCAGGGTATAATCCGCCTTTGCCCAGTGTTGGCTGAGATAGGCACCAGCCTCCCTGTGACCCTAGTAGGATTAATTTGTTCGGCAGATGAGTGAGAGTATTACGACTGTAACACGATAATTGTCATTGGTAAACAGACCTACACAAGTCCAAGCGTTTCTAACAATTCTAACAGATTATTTTACAATAAAATCCTATATAATGCAGGCCTTCTTGTATTACCACGAAAGTCCACTAGGGGTCGCAGGTTAAAGCTCACGTTGCCCTGCTGTCTGTTTTTTCTTTCAAATGCAGGAATGTGCTGCATGCAGGCACGGTGGTCAGAAAGAAGTGGTAGTTCTGGAACCCACCCCCACTTATAACTGCTATAGGATAATATCTGCCACTCAGAAGGTTTTTACGCAGTTAAAACCTAAGTTATTTGCTGTATGCACTGCATGTTTCACACTCCCATCCCTGTAGCTGTTATAGTACCACAGTTGTGTTGTTGTTATAGTACTTGTGTTATTGTTCTGGCTCTACTTGCTCAGCATATGGTCTTCTTGCACAGCATCATGTTGCACTTTTTCTGACATGCCCTACATGTTGTGTGGTGCTGTTATTTTTCCTGTAATACATTGCCCCAAGGCCTTAAGGACATTGTTTTCTTCTTTTGTGTAGTTGAGTATAGTTAGAATGAAAGTAAAGCACAATCGTCTGCTTTACCCATGCCAAAAGTCTGGTCAAACTACCATCCCTTAAATGTCAAAAGTCACATTCTAATGTCTACTTAATGGGTATCATTGGCAAATTTAATGGCCACATAATAGAAATCATTCTCTCTTCACAAAGCAAAGAAAAAGACTTAAAATGCAGAAGCTCCTAACTGTGACTTATAAATTATATAATGTCAATTTGATTGTTACCACTTTCCAACACAACAGCACAATAATCAAACTCACCATCTGACCACGCTAGTGTTTCATAGGGTGAATTGCCCTAACGTGGGACACCTATTCATATATTATTATCAGTTTCATCAGGGTGAAAAAACCTAAAAATGTCTGACATTATATCAGTCCACACTATAATAAAAAGAAGAAGCAGCCAATAACCATTTTGGTTAACTTAAGTCCATTTTATTGTATTTCTTACTAAAACAAAAGACCCTGACATACACAGCCTAAAATGTATATAGCATTAATATTTCTAACAATCCCTAGTCAGTAAAATATGTGCTTGTCTCATAAAATATCAATCATTATGATAATTATATCATTTTTTTGCTACAGATGCTTGCATTGAACGTTGTTCTCCTTGACCCCTCATATAGCCCCTATAGAATAACCAAATGAATTTAAAAGTAAAACATAGCCAAAGAAAGACAAGGTATCAAGAGCAAGCTAATTTTTTTTTTTCTGTTTCTGTTTTACAGGTTAGGCTGATGAAAACCAGGTAGAATTGTACTCTTACTGCTGAGTGCAGGGTGCTAGGTCAGTACAGGGTCACCGTTCGGGCTTCCCTTAACCCAAGTTGGCTGAATCTACCAAAATTGTGCTGCATGTCCAGTAGTTAAGAGGTATTTAAAAAAAATTTTAGAACCTAAGCAGCGTGAGCAGGGCTGAAACCAGAAGTCCTTTCAGAGTGTCTCTCAGTTGAAAGTTGTCTCCAAAATATTGTCCTGCAAGTAAACATGTGGGGCTTTTCTGCTGTCAAACAAGGAAAAGAAAACAGTTTCCCAGTTTTTAAACAAACTCGGTACATGGAGTGGATACTGGTCGACTGTGGTCCTAAGGGAAGATCAAGAAAGAGACTTGGAAAGTAAAAATACAGTCAGACTAGAGAACATAAAAACAAAGAACAGATGCAAGATATAAGACCGTTTATACTTCATGTGGTTAAGGGCTGAACAGAATCCTGCAAAGCTGGAAACGTAAATACATTAAATGAACGAAGAAACAGAAATTCAATAAGCACAAAGATGTTAAAAAGAACAGACTGAAAGCGAGTGAAATCGAGGGGAACTTGGATATGCAAGATTCACCATTAAAAGGGAAATATGAGAGCCTCAGTTTTTCTTTTTGAAGAAACTGTTCATCCAGCAGTTTTCTGTATTCAAAGTCTTGTAATCATGATTTGTGCTGCTTCATCATGTCGTGAATCTAGGACAAAATCTTGCACTTTTCCCCACATATGTTTTGTCTACACTGTCAGAAATCGGGGTACAGTAAGAGTCAATTTCTCTTTACCAAGGTACAGTTTACACTAATGTTCCCCTCGGGTTAATTATCTGTAATCAAATACCCTTTTGGGGACCGAAAAGGTGCATATAGGTTCCAAAACAGCAAAATGTATATTTAAAGGGTATAAATAGAAGCTAACATCCCAGTAAGTAGCCACTGTACTCCTAAAGGTAGGATAATGTACTTTAATTTACTTTATCTGAGTGTATATATGTTTTTTTTTACCCCAGTTTATAAAAAATGATTATAGTTCAGATTATAAGCGCCGACACTGCTAATGTTTGATCCAGTACCGATAATTGTATACGTTGACTTTATTCCCATAAGCCACCTGGCATAGAATTCGATCACAAATTACAATCAAAGCAGCTGTCTTTGCTATTGCGTAATTAGACGACACCAGAGAAGCAACGCAAACTACAGTGCATTTGATTCCGTTCCAACATTATTGTCCTCACCAGCACAACTCTATTGACTAGATCTGAATAACCATACCTCAAAGATTGATTTGAAAGCCCAATTCACCTGATTTAGGAGTGGGGTTGTTGAAGTAGTTCTGCAGGGATTTGTCAGACATGCCTTTAAACCCTGTATAGGGATAAGCTGTAGGCCATCAGCACACAAAGCCATAGGCGTTAACGATTCACCCCCCGGGCCAAATGGGGAGAAGCAGTAGAGAGAGGAGATCCCATTCACACCACTACTGCAAACAGCAAAGGGAGCCATCACTGGCCTGGCTAACACACAACACTGAGGACAAAGGGAGCCAATCACTCAACCATTCCATCATACAGAGTGTTTGTGTGTGTGTGTATCTGTTTAAAGAAAGCAGGTGGGCCAATGGTTGTCTCTTTCCTAGTTAAAATGCACATATGTCCTGTTAGAAATGCAGGGAATCAGATAAAAGAATCCTTGTTGCTCTGCTAAGGATCATATCTGGTCAGATGTAAAGTTTCATTTATTCGTATAGTTGGTTGGATTCACAAAATAAATAAATAAATAAATAAAGCAAATCCCACTGTGTGTTCCGAAGCCTGGAGCTATTTTGTTACAAAAAAGTGTTATCAGCTTCCTGTTGTCCGTGACCCAAATGAACTCGCATTACTTCTTAGGAATGTCAGCATGCTTTAAGCCCAACAGTGCTAGACTAGTAACTAATAACTGCCTGGAATGCAGTGGGGATAAAAATAACCAATACTGGAGGATAAAACCTGAAAACATCTTGCCATTTCAGGTTTGTTCTAACACTAGTCTGGTGCAAAAAAAAAAAACAATTTAGAACAATTTAAAGTTCACAATTAAAGCACATTTTGGAAATCCTGTCGTCGTCAGATAAACCAGTAACAAAAAGGCTGAAATGACAGCTATCAAATACGTATAAAATTACAGAATTTCATGATTCTTCTTTAATCAAACAGGTAACTTCAGTGAGGATAAATAATAACAAGGTAAACAAAGTAAATTAAGAGTTTCTTTTTTAAAGACAGACTATGAAATGCAAAATAAAATGCCTTCACTTTGTCAGGATTGCTCACAGGACACAGAACCCAAATAACCATACAGCAGTGCTGTCAGTTCAGTGTACCTTAGGATTGTTTTAACTCTGAAATGCGATGTGTTACACAGCTTAAGACTGACTACATATGGTTAAATAATATGATTGTTTAAACACAGTCAATATATTAAAGTGAGCTCATTGCCTGCTTAGCTTTCATAATCAAGTGTTTCCTTATAGTAAAAAAAAAAGAAAGAAATACAAGCAGCTGGTTCTTTTTCAACAGGGTACTAAAATTGGCAGTGGTTTTAATGTGTGATCAGGCTTTACCTGTGAGCTACAATCAGAGCACTGCATTTCTGAAAAAAAAAAACAAAAACAAAAACAACACAGAGATTGTGCCTTTAATACGGCAAAGTGACATTTCTAACAGCAGCGCCAGAAACATGTAGATTTAAAAGCATGAGAAATGGCTTCCCTCCTTACCTTCACATAGCGAATTTGGAGAAAAAAGGAGGGGGGGGCCATAAACAATATTTCAATCTATTGGAATTCAGTCACACAAAACTGTATCACTGTTCGTTACATAATTTATCAAGGTATTACAACAGGAATCATTTCTCCAATACTTCCTACATCTATTACTAACCAGTGATTGTTAATTTTCTTAAGCTCTTTTCCAATCATATTTAAAACAGAATCCTACTTATTGCTTCTTTAAGATGGGGTGTGTGTGTGTGTGTGTGTGTGTGTGTGTGTGTGCACATGTGGGTGGGTGCATTAACCTTGGGCGAGTACCTGATAAATGAAAGCTTGCCATGAAGGAAAAGTCAAGCAGGAGTGAAAACCAGTCGGGTAAAAATAAAGTGCCCTACATTTCTACACCATTCTGTTCTAACAGGCTGTTGTTTATCTGTTACTGTTTAGCACAAAGAAATAATATCTATAGCTTGTACTAGAGGCTGAAATCAATAGACCAAATTAGTAAACAGGAAGACAAATATTTCAGAGAGGGCACACCAAAGAAGGCATCCTCTGAGCAAGTATGTGGATGGAAACATCAGAGGAGGATTTTCTACTGGATGTGGTGGTGAAAGGCAAAAAAATCCAGGTGTGGCTACCTCAGACCACATAGATTAAATCTCTTATCCAAGATATTAGAACGTTTAAAACAGTCTAATATAGATTTCAGGTGATATAATTATCAATAATAATAGTAATAATAATAATAACAATAATATTAATAATAATTAATTATAAGAATAGTCTTTGTGAGGTTGTTTTCCTTGGCAGTCACTGAAACGATTGTGTGTGGACTGTCCACATTTCCCACGTTCCCCTGCCTCCGTCTTTTGCTGCCACCAAAATAAAGAGCATTCTGCATTGGATAGTAAAGCAGACCTATGTAGTGCTCGAATGTCTTCTATCTTGTATTCTCTTTCTCCTTCAATTTTTTCCTCTCCCCACACGGGTGAGTGGTGGGCATGTCTCCTTATTTCTCTTCTTTCAGAGGCGTGTCTGTGCTTCGGGAACGTAGATCTCGATGTTGTCTGAGCTCTCAGTGGCTGAGTTCTGTTTGACTGACTGTGCTCTCTTGGCTGCCATCAGTCTCTTGCGGGCTTCCTGCCTCTGTTTATCTGCAGTCTCGCTGCTTTTTTCACGGTTCAACACTCCCTTGCTTTTCCCAGGCTTCTTTGGCACAGGTGGAGCCTGTTTCTGATTCTTCTACAGATAAAAAGGTCACATGAATTGTATTTACATACAAAGATAAAACCTGATAATTATCTGAATTTGGTAGTTATCAAATTATTCAATATATATAAGATCG
>JBCNYG010000006.1:17359771-17370027 GCA_039654305.1 Porochilus rendahli | reverse complement strand
CCCGAGCTGGGAATCAAACCCAGGACCTTCTTGCTGTGAGGCGGACGTGCTAACCACTACGCCACCGTGCCGCCCCTATCCATAAATAATGCTAATTAAATGAAATCTTTTAATATTTCTATTATTGTTTGTCACATTCCCAGCCTGTTTCTCCATATTCTCTGGCCCACTACATTTCCCAGCAACCCTTGCACTACTCTTAATAGCATTGCTATGAGCACTTGACTGTCACATGCTCAGCACACCTGGCTGCAATTCCACTGATTACCTGCACAACATAAGGACTCTTTTTATGTTGCCTCAATGCTAGGCACTATTGTGCTTAAGGTTTTCTTGGTTTATTTGTTAGAAAATGCAAACTTCACACAGAAATGCCCTCTCTGGGCCAGGGATCCTAGGACACCAGGGAACTTCTTGCTGTGAAGCAGACATGCCAGCCACTATAGTCTTAACTGAAACAATATTTCTTTAGTGAAGCCTTTGGTTGATAGTTTCTTTCATTGGTAAATGAAAAGAACTCATCTCAGAGAAGGTTCATGGATACAGGGTGTTCACCCACCACAGATTCTCAAGCATTCATTTAGGTTTTTTGATCTGAGTTGAGTAGCTGGCTGTTTTCTGTCTCACTGTGCCCTCACGGTTCTCTTACCACCATCTAGTTTTCCCTTTTAGTTATACTCTCATAGCTAGTCTTATCCCTAAAAAAATTATGAAATCTGTGCATGTCATTTCTATGCAAAACCTCGGCAATTATTAATGTGAATGTGAGCAGGTGCAACAATCGAATCTCACTTTAAGACTCATCTTATGTGTATGCAAGTTTTCCAGTCAGTGTGTACGTGCATGCCGAACAGGAGTTAATCTGCCCCATTAAGAGGATTGCTAAGCATATACAATGAAAGAAAAAAATCTTCAACCTGTAATCTAAAATATTAACATTATAACAACATTAAATATTTGATGTGATCCATTTATTTCTTTCAGCATGCAGCCACATAGGTAGGTTATTTACAAATTGGATACAATTAACAGGTTTCATTTTCAAATTGCTTTTGGCTTTTGGTGATGTAATTACCAAACATTAATTGCAATGAGATAGGTTAAGTGCTTATTTAGTCACTAATCAAGAACTTTTATTACTCACTTACTCACATCACTCATTTGCTGAACTGCTTAAACATGTTAGGGTCATGGAGAGGCTGGAGCCTATCTCAGCCAACCGGGGAAGGTGTTTATGGTACAACATATAAACTCGAACTTCTAAGCAGGACATATATGTTTGTACTTTTGTGCAATTTAAATTACTCAGCATTCTGCATATATTATTCTTGCTATCATTCTCATTAATTTTCCACTCATGTTTTAGATCTGAATCCTACTCACCTGAAAATTAATGATATGAATTGTTTTCTGCTTTAAATAAGTCTTCTGAAAG
This sequence comes from Porochilus rendahli, assembly GCA_039654305.1. Taxonomy (NCBI): domain Eukaryota; kingdom Metazoa; phylum Chordata; class Actinopteri; order Siluriformes; family Plotosidae; genus Porochilus; species Porochilus rendahli. Next base: position 17,368,592 of record JBCNYG010000006.1, on the reverse strand, counting down.
TGCACACAATCACACAGACTGGTCTAAGAGTATCATGCGCTCATAAAAAAAAGAAAAAAATCAATCAATGAGAGTGTTTCTCATGTGTGCTGCATGCTAGTATCTTTCCAGGCTAAAAGGAGCCATCAATCCCCACTTGTTATGGTGAGAAAATGGACCTCTTCTTCTCTAGACTCATGCTTTTGCGCTCAGCATGAATGAATCAATGCAGCCACCGCTGAACTCCAGCCCTGTATGCTCTCTTTCCTTTTCACTCACCCACACACCAACACACAGACACCCATTTGCTCACATTAAGTGAAGTTAATGACCTGGGCACTAGTTTTTCAAAACAGTGCTTTTTTAGGAAATTATCATAATTGCAGCTAGTAGGTAGGTTTTTACTGTACTGTTTATTTTCAATTTTTTTTTATGATTGCTTACACACAAAAGTTTACATTAACACACATCTAGACACACAATTATGAGCACGTTCTTAGCCCCATGCTTTTTGCAAAGCACTACACTCACTTATAAATCTAAAATGATGTAACTTTGCCATTTCAAGGCACAGCCCTCCAAAACACCAGATCTATGAACCAACTGATTAGACATGACCGGCTAAGTGTGAAGACAATCAGGTGTTTATTTGTTAACGAATGAATCAAGTGTAAGCACTATAAAAAGGAAACAATTGGTGTGAGAATGACAGGGTATCCCACGGAGGAAGAGGAATTAGGTAGGAGAAAAGAGAGGAGCTCCATCCCTATGGGTCGACTTTAAGGAGGATATGGACAGAGAAGACAAGGACCAAATTTATTAAACAAGATTAGAACACTAGTTGACCATATGGTAAACCACAGTTAGAAGTTAAGAGCAGCTGGAGAGAGTGCAACGCTTCATTTCAGCAGATGTACCCTTTCATCAGCAAACTGGTCAATTCAGACTCCTTCCAAATCCTCAGAAGAACAAGAAAGAACAATTATAAACTTGGTTTTGACCACTTTTGGTATATGCCTCAAAGTAATTCAAGCACACAAATTTCTCATCATCAGGTCTTGGGAGAATCCTTATCAGTTACTAAAGAGAAATAAATATTCATCTGTATGCACTATGACCGGGGCAGTGATGGCCCGGGGGTAGGGTGCTGGATTACTGATCCCGAGGTCGGGGGTTTAAGCCTCACTATCAGCAGGATGTCACTGCTCTCCCCCCAGCGCAGCTAACTGGGTTATCAAAAGCTGACTATGTCTCTCGCTGTCTATGGTAAGAGGCATGAAAAAGAACCATTTCGGATTTTCATCAAGAGTAGGCTGCATAGCCATCAGGCTGCATAGCCGTCAGCGTGCTTCTGCCCTGCAATGCCTTGGTGAGCTGTCCAGGGTGTACTCTGCCCTCGCCCAGAGTTGGCTGAGATGGGCACCATCCTCCCCGTGACCCTAATTAGGGTTAAGCAGTTCAGAAAATGAATGAATGAATGCACTATGGGCTTTTATGTTGTCATCAATATATTGATCTATTTGGTAGGTATTTGTAGTATGAAGATATAGGAACGGCGTATAGGGGGAGCTCCTAATAGATACCTTTATTGATAGATACCCAAGGCTGGTGTTATAGCTTGGCTCCTTCAAGGGCTAAATCAACTTCATTTGATTAACTTTAACCTTGGTGGCATGGTGGTGCAGTGGTTAGCACGTCCACCTCACAGCAAGAAGGCCTGTGAATCGAAGAGAGTTCGATTCACGAGTTTGCATGTTCTCCCTGTGCTTTTCGTGGGTTTCCACCATGTACTCAGGTTTTCTTACACAGTCCAAAAAAAAAGCACAATAGGCCTAATAAATTGCCCCTAGGTGTGGATCTGAGTGTGAATGGTTGTGTTTGGCTCTGTCCTGCGATGGCCTGATGAGCTGTTCAGGGTAAACTCTGCTTTCACCCAGAGTCCGTTGGGATGGCGCACCAGCCTCCCCGTGACCCTAATTAGGATTATGGGGCTTAGAAAATGAATGAATTAAATTAAATCTTTAACCTTTTTTATGTACGTTGTAAAAGTAGGAGGTTTTTAGGTCACCCTGCATGTCTCTATAATACTATATTGTGTATGTACTGGCTAAGAGTGCTTAGCCATTTAGTATTAGCGGTTGTAGCAGAATTAAATCTAGATTCTAGCTGACATTTTTCGGTCTAAAATAGGTAATCTACTAAACTTCATCACTGGCAGATACTTTATAACCCAGTATCACAGATGAACATGACTTGAACTGAAGACTTGAATCTTGATTGTATATATACTGTAGATGTGAAGCCTAAGTATGGCAAGGTTTTCAGCTGTAAGAGTTTTTGGTTTAATTTACATTATTGTGAATATATTTTGGATGTGGTATGAGTTCTTGTGGTAATTGTGGAAAAAGGAGAAAATGTAGCCCATAACTAAAGTGCTGAGATAATAAATGAGCAAAACAAACAAACAAACAAATAAACAAACAAATGCCCCATATTTCACAACATGAATAACACGCTATATTTTTCCTCATCCTAAATTCAGTGGTTTTGCTTTTCACAACTGTCCTCAGTTCCCACTCTAAGTGTTACAGAGCATACAGATTAAATTCTGGTCATAGCAAAGTGACTAATCCCAGCAGTGGCGGAGCTTCTGTGTATTTTTGGTGTTCTACCTACAACACAGACTGCAGCCGGATTAAGCTGTGCATTTGGAATGACTCAAGCTTTTAGACTCATTACCAATTTCAGCTCCATTAAAGTGGTATGACTTGTCAGTGTGTGGACAAGGGAGAAAGCAGATATCCTAGATTTCTCTTTCTCACATTGCCATATGTGTAAGTGTTAGCATGAGACCGTTTCTTACAAACTGTGAACTGTGAAAGTTTATTTTAGGAAAAATGCAGTGTTAACATTCATTTAATAACAATTTCGATGTTCAAGTTTTTCAAATGGGCCATTATGATTTTTCCTAACTAAGGAGAGATTTACAGAAGTTGTTTAGGATAACATCAAATGCTTTAATTCAGTGTTTAGTAAAGAGACAGAGATGTTCTCATAAGTCGATTACCTCAGTAGTGATGTGTGAAAATGATGTTGGCATATTTGCATTACAGCAGACATGCTAATGAGATTCCTCTCTTGGGCACTTCATTTTTGTTGCTTTCCATAAAGTTAACTGCCAGTGTATCTAAACAGCTCTCTAAACAAACTTAAATATAATGTATTCTCATCTGCCTCGAACATATGTTTTTTTTTCGTTTTGAAGGAAGTTTCTCATTTTCTGCTTGAGTAAGTGATCAAAAATGACTTCCACTCTAGCAAGTCCACAGTTGCATTAAGCACATATCACACATTAGCGAATTATAGTAAAACCCATGCTGCTGGTTGATTCTGTCAGTCACAGGACCACCATATTAAAGGAAGAAAACAAGCAAACAAACAAGCAAACAACAACAAACCTCCACAGGTATCTAAATAAAGTGACATAAGGTTTTTTTTTTTTATTGTGTTGTTTATGTTGATTATCCTGAATTCTTAGTGTTTCCTTTATTTTGTTTTGCACAGCGTCCTTGGGTGCTTTAAATAATATGTATTATTATTATTATTACATAACAGGCTTGATATGCATTCTACAAGTCTTTATTTACATTCTACAATAGCTGGGTTATGCCTGGTATGATTATTAGTCCACCATGCACACACACTTTGTCTCTCCATCTGTCTGACTGTCTGTCTCTGTCTGTGTGTCGTTCTCTCTCGATCACACAACCACCTACACACACACACACACACACACGTGTGTACGCAGAGCCTTGTATGCATTACCTTCAACTTTGACTGTTTTTCCCTAAGGAGTATCTGTAGCTTTTATATCTCATTATAAAAGAAAATGCGACTCAAGCTAACTGATAGAATCAGTTCAGGGTTATGCTAAGGTTTTCATTTAGGGTAAGGCTGCATGCAAAGTGATCCCAAAATGTAAGGTAACGAAGATAACAATAATAAATAGCACTATTTAGAACAAGTGGTCTGGTTATTAGCCTCGACCCAGACACTATTTTCTCGGGCTAATCAATGTATTGTGCTTGTTAAGAAAATGTTAAAATATTGCTTGTCATCGCTATTACAGGCTAGACTGACTCATTAACACATGAGTTGAGAAGGCGGCTTTTATAAAGTGTGTATTTACTTGTGCACAACCCAGATACTGTGAATTCTCCACTCAGTTGCCTGTACTGTTCCCACTTGCCTCGATCAGACATTACAGAAACTTTGTACTAGTGAGCTGACAGGTTAAAGGTCAGCTATTATACTAATTTATAGATATTTACTTTTCATTTTGGACACCAGTGGATGATTTCTAATCCAAAAAAACCTTTTCATAGTTCTTCAGGAAGCTGCTTTCCCCACCTCCTGCAACACTGGTTTTAAGTGCCCTTACTGGGAGGCCTGTTTGGATTCCTTAACCCATTTATGGTCTTTCAGCTCTCTGTGCTTACTCTGCACTGATTGGTCACATGAAAGCTCCATGCCCAGTGTGCTGGCAGGCAGACTGGGAAAGGGAGACACACTGCTGTGCAAGGGGAAGCAGTTGGGGAAGAGCAGCTGATGAGAAATTCCCAGCACCCCATGATGCACTAGGGTTCCCAATCCCAAAAGTAAAAATAAATAAATAAATTAATAAAATAATAATAATAAACAAAAAGTGGCAAAAACCGTTTGTTTAAGGCCGGCAGAAACAACCCAGAGGGAAAACTTAAACATGGCCAACCTCATTATTTATTATTATTTATTTTAACCTCATTATTCATTATTTCTCTGGTATTGTTCTACATGGCTATTCAACAATTTATAGATCAAAAAAGAGGAAAAATCATATATCCTCTTTAAGGTCTGCATTATGTCCAGGCCATGTTATCCGGACTCTTCAGTTCACATATACATCAAGAAGCACAAACATTGCTCACATAGCAATGTGTAGAAAAGCCTTCGGTGTATGTGTGAGAACAGCAAGACGTGATCTCCTGTAAAGTAAAACTGTACTTTCATCATGTAACACAAGCAATACACAAAACCTCAGGTTGAAAGAAATCATACACAACCCCAGGCTCAGCACATCATAGCTGTAGTTTAAAGAGTAGACGAAAATAAGGGCCATTCATTAGATCACAACACTGACCCCTCGGTTGAGCTCTTTGTCCACTTAATATAAAACTAAATGTAGTTATAATGGACCGGGACACTTTGTTAAAGAAAAAAATCATCTCAGTGAGATGTGTGTCCCCAGTCTCAGGCTAATTGGCCTGATTTGCTGGACCAGTGCTGAGAGATAAGTGAATGAAAGTCATCAAACTTTAATGTTCTGGTTTAATGCACTCCCAAAGGATTGAGAAGGACTCTTTAGATTCTCACTGCCATGATTTTTCAGACACGCATCGTCAGAAAAATCAGGAGGAGCTTTAGTGGAATTTTGTAGAAGAGCTGCACACATTCCTCAAAATATAGCTCCCAGCAGATTACCTTAGATTGTCTTCCCACAAAACAAAAACAAAAACAAAAAAAAAAAACCCTGCTAAAAATTTGATATGCATTAAAATCTCTCCTGATCTTCAGTAGTGAATGAAATTGTGTATATGAACTGATTAGTTCGAGCAGTACACCGAGCATTACATTTATGAGTGCACTAGGACTACTTTCATTGTAAAATGAACAGTGCAGTTATACGTTTATGGTATTAAAAAAGCACACTTACAAAACCCAAGCATTCTCATTTTAGGATGAATACCACATGAATAACACCTTTTAAGGCCTCTTGACTTTTGTTGTTAGCTTTTCCTCCTATGTTTTCCTCCTGTCATTTTGGTTGTATCCAATTTCCACCCGTCAAGTGTTACCCCCTATCACCTATCACGCCCAGCACCAACCAAGCACATGCCCCCTCTGTGACATGTGATGCTTCCACCCGTATCTTTAAGAACTGCTACATGTGCTTTTGGAGGTGTATGCCATCCTCTCTCCCATGAGGGATCGGCCAATTACCTCCCGTGGCTGCGGCATCAACCTGGATTTAAAATTGTGATTTTCAGGTTGGTAGTCACGCAGCTTGTCGATGCGCCATTTGGGAGCCTTGTTGTTAGCTTTTGTAATCTTGTCTAGGACAAATTATTAATGGATTACAAATAAGCCAAAAAGAAAGAGGTACGTCAGAGGTATGTCATCTCCACTTATGGATATGTGACTGTGAGCTAAAAATAGCAGCACTACTTAAAAATATAGGCTTAATTAAAGTACAGACTCAGCTTGTGTGTGTGTTTTCCATTACTGATAAAGGGGATATACTTGTGCAAAAACACCTGCAGTGAAGTTAACTTTAATTAGACTGTCACAGCTTGCCGACATTCAAGTCAGTCTACATTCCACACCTCCCAGGATGCACCTTACTGATCTCAGTTGTCTGATTTCTGCACAAGTCACATGACCCAGAACACACCTCTCTATATTCACATGCAAACACATCTGATTACACTCAGAGGACTCTGTTTACAAGAACATGCCGTCAAGTACTGTTCTTTTGTTTATTGGTAGTGCACACCACGCCTTTGTCTGTGTTTTGTTTACCGGTGTTTTGCCTCTTTGATTTTTTTGACCAGCTTTTGACAGTGCAGATTTGTATATGATCCTTGACTGCCTCGTGTTCTTTGTCGCTGCCCTGCCTTTAATGTACTGATTGTCTAATTGCCTGAACCCTGCTTGGCTTACAGTTATGATATTGAACAATATCTTTTGATTTGTCTGCCTTCGCTTCATTAAAACACTGTTGATCTGAACATTGCATCTGTCTAGCTCTGTACTGGTCCACAGCACGACACAGACTCTACATGTTATTCTAACTGTTAACAGTCAGTTTCAGGCTGACACAGTTTCACCACATTTCTTAAACACAACAATAATTTTGTCTTATTAAACTTTACACCCCAGCAAGAAAGTACAGACGTAATGAAAAAGTGGAGTCTAATAATTAGCGCTGATATTTATGACAGCAACATAGATGGGTAGGTCTGCAGGAGTCTACCTAAGATACTGGAACAAATCCAAAACCTCACTTTGGATGTCTCTAATTTACAAAATAAATAAATAAATAAAAAAATACTGAATAACAGCATTGATATTCTACCTATGATGTCCTCCAATGGACTGCTTGTCCATTATAATCAGCTATTTGGCTTTTTTCCAGATTTTCCCCCCCAGATTTAACAACATCACATATGTGTGGATAATCGACAAATTAAAGGAAAAGCCATCACAAACATGTTGGGTCACCACAGGATTTAAGTCATTCATCATCATCACTCAGTCAAGGCCTATAATATATATGTGAGGTGTGAAAGTACCCTGTGCGTGCATTGTCTTCTTGAAGTGTTTTGTTCTTGACTGTTTTGTTCTTTTTCTTCTTTTCTCAACCCGTTCTTTCAAACTACTCAAAATACATCTATAGCCATCCATTCTTGTTTATCCTCATAGGATGCTTTCAGAAAGACTTGAGAGAGGCTATGTGCTTCTACCACTGGCACTGTTTTTGTTTCTAATCAAAATAAAAGTGAAATTGGTTAACACGTCCACCTCACAGCAAGAAGGTCCTGGATTCGAGTCCAGGCTTGGCCCGGGTGTTTCTGTGTGGAGAACTGAGTGTTCTTCCCATGCTTGTGTGGATTTCCTCAGGGTACCCTGGTTTCCACCCCCGGTCCAAAGACATGCACTTTAGGCTAACTGCCGGATCCAAATTGCCCCTAGGTGTGAGTGTGAATTTCTGTGTGTGTGGGTTTGCACTGTGGTGGACTGATGCGCAGTTTAGGGTGTACCTAAATGCCTCCAGCCTCCCTGTGACCCTTGTAGGATTAAACAGTTTGGCAAATGGATGGATAATCATTCTGTAAGAATTCTATGAATCACACTCATTTATGAATAGCTGGCCAGGGGATCACTGTTGTTCTGCAGTTATGCTCATTAGGTAAATTGCCTTTTTTAATTATGCCTGACTAATTCTGTCTGCTTCGGCCTAATTCACTTGTAGTTGAAAGTCAAACATAATAGTTGATTTTGCATGGAAAAGCAATTTAACCTTTAAAGCAATTTTGTACATGTTTCCTCAAGTCTTTCATGGTACTTCAGTGGAATTACAAATTTACACAGTACTTGTGGATGTCAGAAAGGTCCCAGAAACCACTCCCGTACAGGACATCATACAGACTCATTCACACTATGGAACTATTTAGAGTAGCCAATCCACCTACCAGAATGTCTTTAGGAAGGGACCAGATTGTCCAAAGAAAGCCAAGATTGTCGTGGGGAGAATATAGGAAATTTTGCACAGATGGAACAGGAGCTCAGGACACCTGGCTGTAGGGGCACCAGCATTATGTGCTGCCATGCCACCTAATCTAAGTTATTTAAGTAAATTTGTTGTTCTTAAGTTATATTTTATCTTAGTTATAAGATTAAATAAAGCATTAGTAAGCAACATTGTAATTACACAAGTGACAAATAGTGTTCTTAATACTTGTTTGATTTGTAGGATTTTTAAACACACTTTGGAAAGTTTGTGTAGCCAAATGTTTTGCTGGTAAAATAGCAGCCTGACAGATAGAAGTCAACAAGTCATTTGAATTGCATCCCAGGATGAAGCCAAGAAAAAGCAATCAGAAGATTGCATGAAACAATATTAGGAGCAAGATTCTAAACACACTCTCATAGAAGAAATATAAAACAAAAATCTATCTATCTATCTATCTATCTATCTATCTATCTATCTATCTATCTATCTATCTATCTATCTATCTATCTA
>JBCNYG010000006.1:17295525-17306321 GCA_039654305.1 Porochilus rendahli | reverse complement strand
ACAGGTGATTTTGCTGAGTTGACCAGTTATCAGTTTAACCATTGAACGGGTCACCTTAGTCATCATCACAACAATTGTCCCCCCCCCTCCCCCTGAGAAATTTGTCAGGAGCCGCCACTGTGTGGGAATGTAACTGACCAAGAAAAGTTATATATAATACTTGCTAAAATGATTGAATGGATTTCTACAGTAGCTTTTCACTCAAATGGCAAATATTTCAAATATTTTGAGTATCTGTGAGTTCCAGAGACAGAAGTGTTTTGTGTTTTCTTTCTAGCTGCTGAGGAACAGGCCTTTGCACGTTTGTTTTTGCCAGCAAGTCTGTTTGGCAGCAATGGTCAAAGGAAAGTAACAGCTTCTAGCCAGCCCCTTCGCTCTCACACACACAAACAACTTGCACTGTTTTGGTGTGGATTCATGAAACCCTCAAAAAGCACTCATTTAAATGTCAGTAATGAAAAAGGCTGCTAATCAGTTACATCAAGCATGACATCAAATGCATCAAGATATCAATTACACTTAAGCCCCTCAAGTAAAACATTCAAAGAAAAAAACACTTACTGGAATGACTGAAAGATGATGAATTGGTATTTAAATCAGCTGGCGTGGATACAGACACACATTCTGCTAGCATGTCTGCTAAGCATTGCAAAAGAATAAGCAAAAAAAAATATCCTGTCATTTTCTCATTCATCCCTTTACTCATGAGAGCCTGGGCCAGATTCACCTGATAATGCTAATCTGCGTCTGCCTGAGGGGCCAAGCTGAGATGAGAAGGCCTTGGTGCTGGCAGGGATTTGTTTTGTCATGCTAATAGAGTTGGTTCAGAACCAACATAGTTTCATTAATTAAAGTAAAGGTAAGGGGGTACGTTGTTGTTGACTGACAAATAAAAGATAAAGCCTCTCTTCTGTCTCTACAAATGCTGCATCAAGAATGGAAAATACCACATAGAATATAAACTTCAAAAGCATCCACAGGGTGCAGACTACCTCCACCATACATGGATACTGTGGCAAAAAGGCCCTGTATGGGTAGGGAATTTAATTACTCATATGTGGTCTTACAATGTGCTGTAAAGGTTGACATGATCAAATTTCGTCTCTCGTCTGAAGGTTTTAAGAGATGGCTGAGGTTTGCCCTTTGAAGGTCACTTTAGGTCAAAGGCAAATCTTTCATTCAAAAGTCCATATGTTGTTTCCTGTTGGTGTGCAATAGTAATGTCATTTCTGTTGTCACTCATTTTGAAGCTATAAGCGTTTTATCTGCAAAGATTTTCTGACCTTGAGGTTTGAGATAGAAATTGTAAAATCAATTCATCTCTGTGACTCAAGCAGGGTAGTGTCCTCACCAAGCTTGGTGAAAATCCATGTACAGGTATTGTACAGGTATTTTCACATTAATGCTGTAGTGAAACGTTTTTATCCTAAAGGAAGTGACCTCTTTTAGAGTAATGAGGATACAAGTGCTCACTGAGTGGTTTTTACATAGCATAAAGAAAAGCATGTACCTTTTTACTTGTCATATCCCAATGCAGTTGATCACTGTTGGCAGATTTTGGATCGATGCATTCGCAGCATTCTCTACCACCATCATCAAAACACAATAAATCAAAACACTGTGTGCAGTGTACATTAAGACTATAATGGTAACATCCACTTATAAGTTGTGCTCAGAAACATTCAACCATTGTAGTGGAAAAGCGATTGTAAAATGACGTGATTGCTGTCCCTGAGCTAAGCAATACAAGAATGTTACTTACTGGCCCATTTTGTGGCCTAGTTGGGATTTATTTTTTTTCTCAGCCACAACTTGAGAGAAGTAACACTATGAAACATGTGTTACAAATAATTTCTGTGTGTTTTAACCCTGGGAAGGACCAGAGACACACAGAGAACTGATTGATGAGTTGTACCTCATGCCAGATGTTCATACACAGACATCACAGAAGGCCGCATACTCTGTTGTTTCTGTTTCAGTTGCATTTCATACTTTAGCTTTTGGCTCGAGGGCACATTGCACAAAAATTCTGTTTTCCATCTGGTTTCCTCTGATTTGATATAGAATGTAGACTACATAGAGGTGGATCCATAAGTGATGCTTGGAGTTTGCATGTTAAAGCAGTGGTAAAGTCTTGCAAATTCTGCCTGTGTTTTTTTTCCCACCCAGACCAGAGCAGGTGCTGAGTTTTGCATTTTCATTTCAAATTTTCTGTTGAGCAAACAGTGCAGGTGAATGTGATTGAACTTTCTCCACTTTCTGTTCGTGTCCAACCTTTAGATGAATATCAGACATGGGATTTTACTCTTACTTTTAACTTTATGTCCAGGTTCTCTGGTGTCCTAGTACCTCTGTTCCTCTGTACTAAAAACTTACATTTACATGAAATGTGATTGCAGTAATAACTTGCTGATATATCTTGTTGAGCAATGACAAGTGTCCTCCAAATTGCGTAGATAATGTATTAGGTTTCTTATTTTTTCAACATAACTATTTCAAATAGTAGAAGATAAATTAGGTGTGACAAACAGCAGAAGACAGACTTGACAATAGAAAAAAGGCGTTGGAAGCTTATTTTACCTAGCTTGTGCGCTGATGTTTATTTGGGTACACACGTTTTTGTTGGGATGCCGTGTAAAGATCTAAAGAAAAAAGGACCATAGCTGTGTGAATAGGGAACTTTATGCCACAGGTCCCTCTGTTAGGAATTAAAGAAACACTGGCACCAAGACAAAGCCAACACTGTCCCTTTAAAGAAAGAGGGGAGGGACAGGAAGAAAGGAGGAGATGAGGGAGATACCTGCTGAGAAAAGAGAAGGAGGGGGTCTTTTGAAATTTGACAGCTGCAAGTACAAGGCTTTTTCTGTTAAAGAATGAACACAGGTTTATTTAGGGTCTGTTAGAATATGGAGCATGGGGATATTTTGGCTTGCCAGCCGGATCAGTATTTTTCTTTTGCTACAGTATGGTGCTTTGTAAAGTTCACAAATATTTTTTTAAAATATAATTTTGGGGTTTTAGGCAATTCTTAATTGTTTCCTGCCAAATTAATGGATTATTTATTATTTGAATATATTACTAATTAGACCATAATGCATTGATAATACTGAAATAGCAATAAGTGCATTTCTTTGTTGATGTCATCATTTCATATGACAAGCACTATGAAATAAATGAATATAAATGTTAAATGATGAATGGTTAATCTACATAATGAACAGTGCCTAGAAAAATGCAGTACTTCTGTAAAGAAAAAAATACTGTCCCTAGATATGCTATATGACCAAGCATGTATATGCACACCCATTATGTGCCAAATATCCCATACGCGCACCCATATCTCCAAACTGTTGTCACTATTGTCTAAAATGTCTTTGTATGCATTAAGATTTCCCTTGACTGGAACTAAGTGGCCCCAACATGTTTTAATATGACAGTGCTCTTGTGCACAAAGTGAGGTCTGCGGATTTATAGATTGCAAGGTATGCTGTGGAAGAACTCGTGTGACTTGATACAGCACTGACCTGAACCCCACTGAACACCTGTGGGATGAACTGGAATATCAGCTAAATGCAAGACCGCTTCACCCAAAAATCTATACTATAATGCTTTCACTGGACAGTAGTGGATGTTGGGGATATTCAGAAAGCACATATGAATTTTAGGGTTAGGAGTACACATATTTTTGCCCATATAGTCTGTTATGTTTCCAAATCTAATGAAAAAAAAACCAAGCTCAGAGCACTTTCTCCTGTTTGTACTATTGCTTCAGCATTTCCTATTATAAGTCCCCAGAGTTAATACCCCTGTGGTAATGCATGCTCAGATTTGTGTCAACTCAGTGAGAGGATAAACGTTTATGGTTAAGCATAGTGTGCAGACCCTCACTGTCAGAAGAAGGCAAGTTATGCTTTCCCATAAACCTTTGATGGAAATACATAAACATGCTTTACCCTGGTTTTACACTGGCGCACGATGCCAACAGTTTGAGAGAATCATGATGAACATGTGGAGTCATGGGATTGAATTGTGATGATCTTGATGAACTTGGTGGATTTGTGATGATTGCGCTGATCGTGGGAAAATTTTTGTCTGTCAAAAGTTTTGCCACAATTATTACGATGTATTTTGATTTGATGCCAGTTGTGGTAGAACGTGGAAAGCGCTGTACAGCGCAATGTACCGTAACAGACCTTGATGCACCATCGTAGGGGATCTTGATGAACTTGGAAGCACAATTCCTTCAAGTTTTTCGGATGTGAGCTGTCTCCTTTTTTAAACTCCGATCGTGCTCTAATCGTGCTCATAAATCATGGAGAACCGCACTTTTTTGAATCACTTTTTCATTTTGATGGACATCGTGCCCCGGTGTAAACCCAGGGTTAGAGTAGAAGTATAACTAGGCCTGGAGGTGTCCACTTACCAAACTCTAAAAACGTGTTGTGTGTCTATGGCACTGTGCATTATCTAGTTCAGTGCAAATGCTGAGTGAATGAGGTGACTGCACAGTTGTTTACCCGGTATTGTTGAGAAAAACATTTATTTTTTGTTTTATCAGGAGTTTCATGGTAATACTCTAAATATAATTGTTTAATCTGACTATAAACAGAACATTGTTCAATTACAATGAGCACAAAGGATCTGGATCGAGACAATGTGCATTGGGGTAGTGAAAGAAGTGTGTAAGCCTGCAGCTCCACTCATGGGCATGTTTTCAGTTTAAGATAATTAGCTTCCTAGGGTGCTGTAGTAATTAAAATAACTGTAAATGTACTAGGGCCTCATTTAATTTGAACTTAATGCATAATTAGTAGGGGTTTATTTCAATTGTACTTAATGCATGACTTCTATATTAGGTTTGGAATGTGGGAAAAAAACCCAGATTGCATGGCATCAGTGATTTAAAACCCATAAATAAGCAGCGTCCTCATCCTTACCACATCCAGTTTTTTCAAATCATTTTACAGTGAAATGTTCCCCTCATGTGCAAGTATGAGTCTACAAACCTACACAACAACACATAAAGGATGGTGTATGTAGGGCCTAAGGAAAGACAAGGTGGCAGGAGAGAAACACAATGTTTACTAAGGGGAAAGAAAGAGAGAGAGAGAGAGAGAGAGAGAGAGAGAGAGAGAGAGAGAGAGAAAGAGGTCAGCCAAAGGATCCTGGAGCCTGCATAGAACAAAAAAGACCACCCTGAACTACAAATGCAAGCCAGGGAAATCAACTGGAAACTGTATTTATTCATGCAAAAAAAGGCCTACAAGGTAAGATTTTAGATTGCATACATGATTATAGTATTTCATATTAACTGTCATTCTGCACTTTAACTAGGTGTCTATTGCCATTTCAAAGTTCTTGAGTTGAACATAATTACAGCTTGTTTCTTTCCAGACTTGAATATACATTAAATGTTTGATAAAGTATATGTTTATAATCACAAGTTTAAGACCAGTCTATTGGAAGTCTGTAAGAAGGAGCCCAATTCTTAATAAAAAGGCAAAAAGTTCACATCTTGTGGGCTACAGCTGCAATGCATTACAGTCTTTACCAGTCAGTGAATTCCACATCAGCACAGCTCAATGACTTTCTATCAAATAAATTCATTATGGTCTGAAACAAGCTTAGGAAAAAACCTGGCGCAAACATTCCTCTGAGGTGAGGGCATGACCTCACAGGCATTGCTGTCTCTATATTACTGTATGACTAACAGAATACACCTCATACTCATGTCTTGGCTGTGGAAAGAGCCTTTGCAGGATAGAAACTTAAGCTCTTTGTCAGCTCTGTGTTTTCAATTATGGCAACCCACAAAATGGCAACCAGTGTTACTTTATGCTGGTGTCATTAAATTCTGCTTGAATGTTTTGAGGTTTAGAAACACATTTAATGATGCTGTTTACACCACACACATATTTTTTTTCATGAATACATGCAATATAATAGATAATGCAAAATCTATACTTATCTCTCTGATAAGGTTGAGTCTCGCTTATGAGTTCTAACGAACACTTCCAAAGATCTTCGAGCTGTGTGTGCCTTAGCTCCTCTTGCGAAAACCACACATCAAGTTCTTTAAGCCCAAGGCGTTCAAGTTGGGGTTTGGCTACCAGCAGAACTTAGCACTGCTTCTCTTGCCTTACTAAGTTTCATGTGTGCAAATAATGATGAATACAAATTGTAATGAATGAAGCTTCATGTATGCAAATAATTATTTTATTATCTTTAACCTTTTTTTATTTACTTTAAAATATGGGAGTTTTTTTTAGGTAAACCTGTATGTTTGAGTTATGTACTTACTACATACATTTGTACATGCAGTAGCTTTTCGGATGCAACCTAATATATATAATCTATAATACTGTGCATGAAATCATGCTGGAATAGATGCATTGTAGCAATAATGTAAGAGATTGTGTGTATGTAAGTGTGTGCATGTGTGCTCTTTATGGGTGTATAGTGTAAATGTTCATGTGAGTTTAACTGAAATGACTGAGCTAGATTGGAACCTTAAATGAAATAAAATGAGATAAGTTTTTCTTAGCTGTGATTCGCTGGCGAGCTGTCCAGGGCTCTCGCCCAGAGTCGGCTGAGATGGCTGCCAGCCTCCCCGCAACCCTAATTAGGAATAAGCGGTTCAGAAAACAAATGAATGAAAAAGTGTTCCTTAGTGTAAAGCATTAGCTATATACTCTAATTATGCCCATGTAAACTCACACAAAATGGAGTGTATTCATGCACAAAATTGCATGCATGTGGTTCAGACCATATCTTATTATTCTTTCTTTTTTCTATTCTTATCAGGTTCGTGTCTGTGGGTGGTTAATCATTTTAAATGATCGGTGACTGGACAACACAATATTCCTAAATGCACTGCTTGCTTCAAAAGAAGCAATCAGATATCAGTTCCAGCACCTCTTGTCAGTTTTGATAGAGAAAAAGCAATTAAGTGGTGGTTCCCCATTGTTGTGTTAAAACTGTTTGTTACATATAGTGCTACTCTTCGATTGTGTATTCCCAATACACTGCAAGGTTTACTGATCCTGATTCAAATTCACAGAATTCTTCCACTCTGGACTGGTCTATTCAGAGTGCCCTGTCATCTCTTTATCCCCCGTTTGAGGCCACTGCTCCAACAGTCCTGAGCCAGCTCTTTTGCACCATCGAGGCACGTTACCAGGGAGACTCACTGCAGTGCTTTTTGGACTACCTCATTCCAGCCAAACACATCTTAGAGAGTGTTCAGCAGGCTGCTTGTGTGAGTACAACACATTAATCACTCAAATAATGAAGTTTTTAAAAATACATACCTTCTACACCATAGTCTGAAATTATATTTGAAACATGCATGAAAATTACTCTATTTGTAGATCAAAATGTTCTTTCCTGTATTATCATTACAATAAACAGAGGGTCTAATTTAACATCACCAGGAAATACTGACACCATTATACTGATTTTATTCCTTGGGTTGTTTTCAGGCTTTTGTCCAAGAAGTTCCATTGTCCACAAATTTTGTCTAATTTTCAAAAGAAGTAAAAACCCTCTATGAAGTTGTTAGCATGAGGCTCAAAAGTTTTTGTGAACAGGAAAACATGAAAAAAATTGTAAAAAAGTAGGATCATGCAAAAAACTAATATGTCACAATTAAAGTGAATCGAATGATAATAGATTCTTTATACAGCAAATTTTCTTCCTTCTATTTCCCTCTCTTTAGGCCGAGTACTCAGATGTTCTCTTTCGCTGTGAAGGCTGGCCTCTTTGTTTGAGAGACCGTGTGGTTATCCAGTTAGCCTCCATTAATCCCTTACTGCTACGGCCTGGAGACTTCTACTTGCAGGTGGAACCCTTTGGGGAACAGTCAGCCCGTATAGTTCTCAAGAGCCTCCTGGTTCAGGAAGAAATCTTAGCACCGGATGATCTGGTTTTGCTAGCAGGTTTTAGGACACAAGAAGGCCCTGCTGTGGAGGAGACACCCATCCCAGAGACATCCTACCCTTGCATTTTCACTAAAACTTGGCTGGAGGAAATCAATGAGGGTCGACATGGTCATCCACTACATCAGTGCGTGCTTTCTTCTGATCAGGGAATTGTGAAGGTGCCCTGGGCAGAAGTGATCAACCCTGAATTTCTGGATAGGCCAAAAGCTAATAATGAATGTAAAACATCATGTGCAACGGCAGGTTTAATGCAGCAAAATAATTCTGAGGAAGAATCATCATTTCCTGCAAACATGTCTTTTCCCAAATCCAGTCTTGAACCAGAAACCACGATCCTTTCAGCAAAAAAGAGTGTCGCAGTTTCGCATCGATTAGTGAAAAGTGGCAACAAATTTGTTAAGGTGGAAGGTAATCTTGTAAGCAATCCTGTAGGCAAACCTGTTGGTTGGGTTTCCCCAAATACATGTGAGAGTAGGCCCAGTCGAGAGCTGGAGGGGGAATATGTAGATCTTTTGGATTTTGCAAAAGAGAAGGATGCCTTAATAGCGGGTATGTCTTCCATTTCAGTGCATTTTAGACCTCATTCCCCTCTTTTAAAAAGAGACAAAAACCCATGTGCTCAAGCCACAGGACTCATGGATAAGCACTCTGTGCCATGTTCGAAAAATTATCCATATTCTGAATTTCCACAGAAGGCTTCTGAATCTAAGGGTAGGCATCGTCAGTCATACCTAGCCGCTATAAAAAACCCAGTAAGTTTTGAGAAGGCAAACACAATACTATCCCTTAATGAAACATGGCCAGGCTTAGGAGAAGCAGAACCAAGCTATGAGGCACTAGGAGTTGGGACTGATTCTTTAAGCTGTTCACCAGTGCAGGGTTCAACCCAACTTGGGCAAAATCTAATAGAGTCCTGCCCAGGTTCAGCTGAGCAGGATAAGAACTCATTTCAACTTAATGTGAGCACGGTACACCCATCCCAGGACACAGTACTGCCAAATCTCAACACAGCTGAACAGTCAAATCACTTGCTTATTGAAAAACTTCCAGACAGTCCTCAGAAAACTGTACCAGAACATACTGATGCAGGTAATGTCAATGGACCACACTGCATAACTGAGCAGAAACCTCGTCTGTTGTGTACTAGTGTACATAAGCATCAAAAAACGCAACACTTGCCCAAAATGGGACTAAGGGCTTTGCCAGATCATAGAAGTCACGGACAAGAGAGTGGTGCCTATAAATGTCAAGGTTTAGGAAAGGGAGGGCAAATAGATCAGTTTGTGTCTGCCCTTGCATCTCCTCATGAATCGCTTCAGCAACCTACAGGACAGAGATTTTCTCAGTTGAGTCACCCACACAACAGACTGAAAATGCTCCAAGAACAAAACAGTCATTTGGAACAAAGAGCTAAGTGTGAATATAAACAGTGTGGGGAGAGCTCTGTGCAAGCATTAAAAGGTTTGGGGAAAAGCAGGCCTAAAACCCGCTCTGCTTCCACAGTATCAGAGCCAGCCAGGGAGTGTTCACAGGAGGATAGGCCAGCCAGCAGGAGTCACAGTGATGTATGTCCAGAGATCATTCCCATGGTTCCTGGGGTTCAGGTCCAACGAAGCAAGAAATGCACTACCTTTGGATTTGTGTCCCCAAAGCTGGACAGGCGGAAAGCAGCAAAAAATGGTATGGACCAAAAAGTTTAATTACATACTAAAAATATAGATCCTATAAAGTTATTGGCTCTGATGGGTTCCTCAGCCAGCAGTATTTATGAATAGTGAATAGTCATTCTATGGTAGATTTAATTTGAAACAAATGTGTAATGTTTTATACAAAGCTTAATTTTGTTTTCAAATGGGATTTGGATGATTTGGATTGTAGATTGTAGATGCCTTTCTGTTAATTTTAATCTTTCAGATTCCACATTATGCATAAACATGTGCAAGCGTGATTGATATGCGTGGTTGTTTAATGAGAAAACACATCTGCTTTGCAGTCTATGCTCTAGCTGTGTGTATGTCTGGCTGACATCCGGCAAGAGGGTCAGCACAATGTCAGGTTGCATACTTATAATTAAACCAGTGCCCTTGCAAGCAGTTTGATCAACAGATGACATTGACTCATCTTCTTCACAAAGAGTAGAATGTGCTGTCCTGACAAAAGGCCATTTAAAAAGAGTACATAATGCCATGGGGCCAAGTGTCAGAGGTCAGTGTGTATAGCATTCCAGTAGGGAATTTGACTCGCCTCCATCTCATCCCCCACTTCAGCAGAATGAAGCCGTTTATGCTGGATAAAATTCCTGCATGGAGAGCCAGAAATAACTTCTCCCTCATTCTTCTCCAAAGGAAGAGGCTGTTTCATGTCTTTTTTTAAGTGAGGACAAGAAAGACTTGTAGTTAACAGTGTGTGATAATCAGAGAGACTGAAATATTAAGAGAGAGAGACCAACTGAATGAATAGCTAAATGACCATAAAATCATTATTAAAAATTATTAAACAAAGTAATACATTGTCCAGAGAGAATTTCCAGAAATATGTCTTTTAAGTAATGTTGTCTGAGGACATTGGAAATAAGTCCTATTGATTTGAGCAGCATAAACATTCTCTGTATTCATTCATTCATTTTCCAAACCGCTTATTCCTAATTAGGGTTGCAGGGAGGCTGGCAGCCATCTCAGCAGCCTCTGGGCTAGGGCGGGGTACACCCTGGACAGCTCGCCAGGCCATCGCAGGGCCATCAGTCACACAGCCTTTCCCACTCACACTCACACCTAGGGGTGATATGGAACAGCCAATTAGCCTACTGTGCATGTTTTTGGACTGTGGGAGGAAACCGGAGTACCCGGAGGAAACCCA
>JBCNYG010000006.1:17270311-17283849 GCA_039654305.1 Porochilus rendahli | reverse complement strand
ACGCTCGTCAGAGCGGGACGAGAAATAACTCAGCAACCTGAGAAACACAAACAGAGTTATAAAAGTCACCCCAGCAATGAATCCCCCACCCCCTCCAATCCCCCCACCCCCCCCCCAACTATTAATCCCCCCAACACGACCGCCAGCCGTCAATCCACCGCACCCACCCACCCCTGGTTTTTTGTACTTTTAGGGTTTGTGTGAAAATCTGATGTTTAATGCAGACACAAAAACGTAAACGGTTCAGTGAGTGTGTACAGATCACCTCCT
Organism: Porochilus rendahli; assembly: GCA_039654305.1. Classification (NCBI taxonomy): domain Eukaryota; kingdom Metazoa; phylum Chordata; class Actinopteri; order Siluriformes; family Plotosidae; genus Porochilus; species Porochilus rendahli. Next base: position 17,283,579 of record JBCNYG010000006.1, on the reverse strand, counting down.
GCAGGGCCAAGAGCGCATAGGCCTGCCACATCAGATTCTCCCTGCTGAACAGCTGACACACCTCCCTCACCTAACAAAGTACGAAAGAGAAACCGTGAAACTCTAATCAGTTGCTGCAACAAAAATACATCCAGGTGTGCCCAGGTGTGTGTGTGTGTGTGTGTGTGTGTGTGTATACCAGTCGTGAAAACGGTGCTTTACGCAGCAGCAGGTCTGTAGATTTCTGATACTTTCGGATCTCCATGAGCGCTCTCGTACCCGGGCGGAACCTTCGCTTCCTTTTTGGTGACGGCTCTGAACACAAATACACACTGTACATCAAGACCACAGCGTGCACACACACACACACACACACACACACACACACCCCCACACCCACCTGAGGGTCCACTGTCTCTGCGTGTGCGTTGTGGAGTCCTGCGCAGTGGAGTCAGCTGCTTCCTTCTGTGTGTTGACTGGTCACGCCGCATTACGCTCACACTCAGCACTCTGATACAGGACCTCACACACACACACACACACACACACACACACACACACACACACACACACACACACACACACTGTGGCACATCTGTATTTAACTCATGGGTTACTGATATTTTCTCTCTTTCTGCACTGACACTATTCAGGTGGATATTATTACTTCATTAAGAGCGCTTCATAAGATTGTTGACGGACAGCAGCTGACTTGTGAATTTGGGGGCTCTTTTCCTTATAATCACAATGAGTGGCTACAATTCTATCAAGTAAGAGAATGCACAGTTTGTTTTATTGATTGAAATCAACATTCTCTTTTTCATGTCATTTATGTCATTAAAACATTATTTCAAGGGAAAAGCAGCTGAATCGTTTAAGGTTCCTGTGTGAGCTGATTAATTTAGTGTTTGTTTTAATTTTTCAGGGGTTATGGCACATCACTGAACTATTAATTAAATCCTAAAGAGAATTTTATTAATTATTAATTATTAATACAGAATTGACTGTTTTAAATAAATGTGGTTTCATAAAATTGTGAAAAGATCATCTGCATCATAGTTTATTCTAAACTGCCAGAGTACGTTTCATCATTCAACTTTCTCCATTGTCCCTGCATTCTGATCCTCCCTCTGATTCAGATGGTTTATTGGGCATCTTTTCACACTGATAAATGTAATAATTAAAAAAAATCCAAGAAATAAGCATAAAATTATGTTTCTTGTAATTATAGTTTCACAAGAGGTTGGGGTCACTTTGTTAGAGCCTAATTTCTGCTGACTCTATACAGCAAAATTATATTTACAGCATTTGGCAGACACTTACTTACTGTTTTATCTCATTTATACAAGTCATTCAGGGTTAAGGACCTTGCTCAAGGGCCCAACAATGTTAGCTTCTTGGTATGTTGACTTGAACCTTTGATGTTCTAATCAGTAATACAGAGCCTTAACCACTTAGTTACCACAGTCTGCTGTTTTAAATAACAAAATTGAATGTACATCAAATGATACAGCAGGTAACTTTAGCTATCCTAGCTGTCTCTGTGTATCATAACCTACTAAGGTTGTCACAGGAAAAGTTTACTGTTTGGCCACAAAAAGCTCAAAAACTTTGACTACTATGACTTATTTTTGTCTTCACTATGGAACACTTTCTTATGTCCATCTTCTCTGGGGAGCATAGCAAACCAAGATATAATTTTAATGTAGAAAACAAGTGAGAGATCTGGGATTAACCGTCATAACAGTAGTGGTTCATAACAGCCGGAAGGGTCCAATTCCCTCAGTGCTCTATAAGGCTTTGCTGATGGTTCAGGTATAATCAGTGAAAGTATACCAAGAAATTAGCAAATAAAAAGGAAACTGGCTTTCATACAGATACCTGGCACAGAAGTCATGCTTGTGTATATATACTATCATAGACTGTATGCAGAACTGAATTAAGTAACAAGAACATTTCAAAGCTTAATGAAAATTTGCCCTTTTGAACGCATAATTTATGGGGCAAGAACTTCATATCAATTCTGGGTTTCTTTTTCAGTCAGACTATAGGTTTTCAGACTTTAGGTTTCTGAATTCAGTCAGCTGTTACCATCATGAGCTATATCATCATAAAGATTAGTGAGCCCATTCCAGAAGCATCCTTGCAAGCCGAAGCCATGACATTACCTCCACCATCCTTGACTGATGAGTATTTTGGGATTGATGAGACTTTTTTGGATCATTACCAGATCTGTACTTTCTTCACACCTTGACGTTTTTAGCTCCTGCCATTACCAAAAATGAGCAGAAATGGGTTCTGTTTGTCTGTATGAACTGTTAGTGCAATCATTTTGGAAGAAAATGGTATAAGATCACCATATTTGGTGTTTGTGTCCCCCTCTGGGGAGAATAGGGTGGAATTGTATATGGGTGACCTTGACCTTGTTTGAAAGTCACCACAGTCAACTTACTTAATGTTTCTGTATTGTGCTTTTCAAGGGTTGTTAGTGCAATGACTTTGAATTTGAACAGAGGACCACAAAATTTGGTGCATGGGTTCCCCTAAGGAAGGTCTTTGTTTAGATGGTATATATGTGACCCTGACCTTGTTTCAAGGTCACAGCTGTCAAGTTAGTGAATTTTTCTATTCTTCATGTCCATAACTTTAATAGGAAATTACACAGGACCACATTACACATTGCACATTACACATTGTCCACAGGAAGGTCTCGGATAGATTTATATATGGGTCACGCCGACCTTGTTTCAAGTCAACTTAGTGAATTTTTTGAGCTCCCGTCACCACTAAAAGTGAGCAGAGCAGGAGCTATAGAAATGGGTTCTGTCTGTGCATTTGACCATCTATTTAAATTGTTAGTGCAATAAAGGATATGACATAGGATCGCCAACTTTTGTGTTTGGGTCCCCCACAGTGGTAAGTAGGGTGGGATTCTGTATGGGTCCCCTTGACCGTGTTTTAAGGTCAAAAGTTCTCTCTTTATATGTCAAATGTTTTTGTCCACTGGACCATCTGGACCCGTGTGGTCAATTTTTATTATTTTGCTTGTGGTCTTGATTACAGAGTTTATGTGTTTGGAATTCATCTTGCTGGAATTCATGTTGGTTTATCATTTTTAACAACATTGGAGTCTTTACAGGTGAAAACCTATTATTTGTTTAAACTGTAAGTCTAATAGGGCAAAGAAACACCTGTTATTCACATATTCCAATATTTTAGATTTTTGATAAATAATAAATAGGTGGGTTCAAACTTAAGGTAATACATAGATTTATGCATTGGCTTATGTTGGTGCTCCCGATCGATATCTGTATTGAAAGGTTTCTGAGGCTGGTGTTATCAGAGTAGCACAGCAGCTTTAAGAGCTGAATCGACTTCAGCAAAGGCAAGAAGATTTAACACAGATTTTTTTCACTGTCTTTCATCAGCCGATTTCCACATTCATTTGTATAATGTGTCTTGTTAGTTTAACTGTTCATTTAATCAGTCCATGCTCCATGTTTGCCTTTTCATGTATGGTGTGTTTTTTCTCGATAAGTTTGTCTGCACTCCTGAGTTAAATTGAATATTTTTCATTCTGCGCAAGCATCAACTCAGGCACAGACACGGGACAACCATCAATGTCATGTTTCATGCCTATAGAACTCCACTCAGGAGCTATTTCATCATGTTCTAAGTTGTTTGATACTGGCTGCTAATATCAGGAAATGGAGGGTGGGGGGGGGGGCACGAACTGTAGGCATGGGGTTCTATTTAGGCATCTGCATAAGCTGACTCTCAACACTTTTTCTGCATTACATACAAATGATTTTATGTCTTCATGTCTTTATGGCTCCAAACCTGTGTTCCTATCCAGGACTTTAATGTGTGTGGCTGTGAAGCATGTGTGAGAAGTCATGCCAGGCATGTGTTGTGCTTAATAATTGAGCACTGGCTTATAGAAGCTCAGTGACATCGATTCACTGTGACATACATAAATACTGCAACTCCCTTAATAAAATTTCTATTGTGTTTTGCTAGCCATTCAAATTTGTCAGCCGTTCAAGTCATTTTGTGTGTGGGTGTGTGTGCCACAGAAACTTTTCCTCTTTGAGATGGACCTTCAGGGAGCAGCCTTGCTATTACAGAACGCTATAAGCCAATTGAACAGTAACAAGAAAACTGATACTGCAGAGGTACCACTAGATACCTGCTTATTTGCTTAAAATCAATAGGATATATTCTAAGCAAAAAGTAAGGCACAGAAAGAATTATCTACCCAACTCTTCTCACAGGATGTAAGGAGATGTCGCCAAGAACAGAAGAGTGCCATGAAGCAGGTACTTGAAGATACACATATGGTCATGCTTCAAAGGGATGGTGGTGCTATACTAGCCAAAATGAGGAAGGAAGAATGTAGATTTGCTCAGTCTGAAGATTACAGGTGAAAGTGTGTGTGTGTGTTTCTGTAAGATGGTATGCACCACAGTAATGTGGAAGTATTAAATTTTGGTAGATTGCATATATTTTATGCTTTTTTTTTTTACAGGGACTCAATGGAAGCTGTGATGCATCTGTATAACCAGGTGGAAGAAGGAGTTCACACATTGGTTATGAGGTCCAACCAATCACTTCAACATCTAGATCATGTGCTCCTACTGAGGGAAACCGAGGACCAACTTACCACAGTGAGAATTATCTTATGTTACATATGATGTTGGCTGTGTAAAAATTTAAATCAGGTTTTATTACCTTGAGCGTGATTATAATTTAACACCTAAATAATGTGGACAAACGAGGAAGTTTTCTCAACTAGAATTGATATAATGCACAGAGCAGAGACTGGTGTGTAGAGGAATCTAGGAGATGGCAGAGGGACTTTGATCCAGCAGAGGAATCCAGGGAGAAACTAGAGCAAAGACTGGTAGACATTTGTGCAGTTCTCACTCAGGCAAAGGTAAAAAAAATTATCTGTATATTATTTATACATGTATATGTACAGATGCACACTCTGAGTTTATCATAAACAATGCTAACATTAGCTTAGCACACAGCATTATTAACCATTCGAATGTTATGTAATGTGAATTGTTTTTTCTAAAATAAATATCTGTTAAAAAAATCTATTTATGGTATAAGATTAGATTAGGTTTGACACTTTACTTGCATGGAAGACACTGTAGAAAATGCACATCTAAGGGAACTTACCTTTTTTTCATAGGAGAGAAAAGAGAAAGCAATGTCATTAATGAAAGATGTGGAGAGAAAGATTCAGGGAACATGTTATCCTGAGACTGACATTTTCCACATACACATTACAAAATTCAAAACCACCTTGTCAGCTTTCATGTTACAAGCTGAGCAGCATAAATCTGACCTGGAGGCATTTATCCATCTGCTTCTTTTCTGTGAACAGGTTAGCGCAAACCTATTATATTGTGATTACTTAATACTTCAAGAAACAGTCAACTCATTTGTATTATGATGAAAAAGAAATTACATGAAATAAATGAAATGATTTTTTATTTGTCAGGCTTATGTTCTTAGCAAAGAATGCAGTCACTATCTGGAACACATGGAGATTGGCTGTTACCCAGAGAAAGCTAACATCTGCAAGCTGAAATCTTTTCAGGAGAGATTTAAAGGCTTTTCGCCTGAGCGCTTTGAGGAGGAAAGAAGTAATACTTTGATTAAGAAATATCATGGAATGGTCCGTGTGTGGACTGATGCTTGTTCAGTGTGCCAGGAGGTCAAACAGTTGCTGGAGGAGAAGTTGCTAGAGTTTGATAGGAAGCAAAAGCTTCAAAAACTTTCCCAGGTGGATAAAATTATTTTGAAGAATGATGAAGACTTGTTGCAAGCTCCTACTACCTGCACAGCTATCTCCTTCATGGGTAATTTTAAGACCCAATCTCAGAGGAGTGAAGCTCATAGACAGACAAAGAATAAAGACAATCATACTCAGTGTGAATCTGTAAATATACACAAAAAATCAACACCAACACACTCCGTATCTGATCAGTCAGTGAAGTTTTTCCGTGAGCACCGTAGTGAGGCTGATCTAAGGAATGTTGACCCTGTTGAGAGGGGTGAAAGGAATCGAGCATTAGGTCGATCCCTTAGTGAGAGCTCCTGTGTAAGAGGTTTTAGCCCTGAGTTGACTGGGCCTCCATTATCTGTGTGCCTTAAAACATCTTCCAGCAAACCCAGAATGTTTCTAGCTGACCAAGAAAGTGCTCCATTTCATCCAGATTCCTTCTGCTCAGACTGTTCCAATATGAAAGTAGAATGGCTTCAGATGGATAGTGATGATACCACCACAGTTTCTCTGGATAATCAAGACTCTCAAATATCTCGACAAGAGAGCTTCTGCTCCAGTGTGTCCAGCCCAAGACAGGGCTGGATGGAGGAAAAGAAAAGCAACAGGATCTACCAGGATGATGAAAATCCAGGCTCCCCCTCAAGAGACTCAAGAACATCAGACAGGTTTAAGGAATCATCAGACTGCAGCTTTGCATCAGAACTGGAGAACAGCAGTAATTTAGTGTGAGTAATCCATAGAAGTTACAAGAGCCAACATACAAGAGCAACATCTGCACACACTTGAAGCAAGTTCCCATTTGTTTTCAATAAACGATCAGTGACTGCGCTGTTCTCATGTATTAAAAGAGGTGATGTCAACTGCTGGTATGCATTTTTATAGTGTTCATTAGCAAACATATGCTCACGATTAATGGCTAAACATTATAGGAATTTGTATGTTTTTGAGGCATCAAAACATCACTGGTAATTTTTTACTTTTCCCATTGCTGTGTTGACTGGACAGTAAATTGCAGCACATCATGGAAGAGTTGTTGCAGACAGAAAGAGAGTATGTGAAAGCACTGGGCTATGTTATGGAGCACTACTTCCCAGAGCTCGACCGCCAAGATGTACCACAAGATCTGAGGGGACAAAGAGGAAGCATCTTTGGAAACTTGGAAAAACTCAGAGAGTTTCATCAGCGCCACTTTCTCAAAGAGCTAGAAATTTGCCTGAAACATCCTTTTCGTGTAGGACAATGTTTTCTGCGACATGTAAGTAAGTTTTTTTTTTGAGCATTCGTAGTGTTGCCCTTTCAAGCCACCATTGTGCTGTTCATGTCTGCCTCTCTGCACTGTGAAACCTATCCTTATCTTTCCCATATCCAGAAAGAGAGCTTTGGTCTCTATGCTCTCTACAGTAAAAATAAACCTCGCTCAGACCACCTGCTGATCAACCACGGAAGAGAGTTCTTTAAGGTAAGACATAACAAGGTGCAATAACAAGGAAATTATACACAATAAAACTCTTAAATATATATGCATTTTGTACATTCAATTTGCGTTCTCTTGTGTACACAGAGGAAAGTGTCACTGAATTTTTACTAAGCTTACTAAGCTTCCACCCACACTTTCTCCCACCTTCATGAAAACTCCATCTTTTAAAAATATTATTTTCTTCTCTTCAGTACAGTTCTAGAAACTTGCCCAGTTGGGAAGCTAATGGGGCCTTAATGTCAAAGAAGTGGAATTGGGAGAGAAAGGTTGCAGGGTTGATTCCCTGGACCAGCAGAAAAATGTGTGCATGTGTGTCTTCATAGCCCTTGAGCATGGGTGCCAACTGTTCTCTGAGTGCCGCAATGTGACACCGAGTGTGTGTGCTCACTGTTTGTGTGAGTGTGTTTGTCCATGTGTGTTTGTGTGTTCACTCTGTTGAGATTCTAAATTCCACAGTGGTAATAATACAGTATATGACATGGTGGCACATCACACCTATTCCAGCTATTTAACACATTTATTAATTATTTATTTAATTAGTTATTCATGTTATGGTATGTTAATTATAAAAAAAATATAATATGTTTTGCCCTGTGATTGCCTGGTGAGCTGTCCAGGGTGTACTCTGCCCTCGCCCAGAGTTGTTTTTCTGTGCTTGATAAGTAATCTTTAAGAAAGAGTAATTGGGATAATGTCCCAATCCAATTAGTCCTTAGTTGATCGTTACACATTGTACTTTTCTTTTTCTTTTTTCCTTGTATGCAGCAAAAACAGCAACTGCTGGGAGACCAAATGGATCTGTCGTCTTACCTGCTAAAGCCAGTGCAGCGCATCAGTAAATACAATCTGCTTCTGCAGGACATGCTACAGGAGTGTGATGCAACGTCACGCAAAGCTCCTGAGCGAGCTGAGTTACAGGAGGCATTAGAGATTATCCAATTTCAGCTTCGTCATGGAAACAACCTCCTTGCTATGGATGACATCCAGAACTGCGATGTGAGTTTGGTTGAGGGGAAAAGATAGTTATTCTTCAGAGGGTCAACTTAAAATGAATTAAAAGTCTAAACTAAATTGTGTAAATTGGCCTGACATCCAAAATGTTGGACATGGTGAAGGCTGGGTGGCTGTACCAAAATATTAACTTAGCAGTTCTTACCTGCTTAAAGAGATCCTGGACGAACCCCCCAAAACTGTAATAAAACCTTTCCATTTCTCATCCACTCTCCGGTCAGTGTGTTTACGTGTGTGTTCTGGGGGTGTACGGGCAGAGGTCACTGGAGGACACAGGCTTGAGAAGAGACACGTAGAATGTGGGATGGATGTTGAGGGAGTCAGGGAGCTGTAATTTCACAGAGATGGGGTTGATGATTTTAACAATGAGGAACAGTCAAGTAAAGCCTGGTGTAAGCTTACTTGACTCTGTTTGTAGGGGGAGACAGTCTGAGACCTTTGATTGGAATCATTAGGGAGGGTCAAATCACGCTTAGGAACTGGTGTACTGTACGAGCTGATGCATCGTTTAATAACACTCTGCCATAGCAGTGAGTCTAAAATACCATCTATCCCTTGTGCTTTAGCTTCAGAGGGTATTGTTTTACAAATACTGGGTGTAAATGATTAAGCTTTGCCTTGTAAGGAACGCAGTGGACTAGTTCTACTTCATCCTTGTGCTCCGTCCATAATTCAAAGGGGAGGTCACAAAGAGTAACGGTGGTGTCTGTTTGGCCTGTAATCTGTACCCACTAGCTGACAATGATGGAACCAAATGGATTTATCTCTTTATAAATCCTTATCACCCGGATGAATGGCAATTAGTTTCTTCAGTAAAGTCCGTAGATCTCATCAACCAGGAAGACTGCTTTTCACTTTTTACAATATAACCAAAATATTAACTTAGCAGTTCTTACCTGCCCAAAGAGATCCTGGATGAACCCCCAAAAACTGTAATAAAACCTATCCATTTCTCATCCACTCTCTACCACAACCACTCTGCTCTTACTCCGGACAGTCACCAAGCACTTAGGAGAGACTTAAATATCGAAACAGTACACCAAAGTAAACTGAACCGTTTATTCAAGCACTCTGAAGAAACAGTCAAACTATAGCAGTCTTTATACACATCTTGGCACGAAGCGAACAAAGAAATAGGGGTGTGGCATTTCAGTTAAAGCTGCAGACGGATGTGTGTGTGGGGAACCTATGGTAACCTATGGAATGTAACTTAAGTGCAATTTGGGCTATAAATCTACCTATGGAATGTTGCTACTTGAACCATCGTACTCTGATACAACACAGAAAATTCACATGACCCAAACTTAAAGGTCAGTGCATATAAAATACAGGAGGTAGACAATAACATGAAATATACAAACAATAAACAGGATTAATTCAATATTTCCCTTCGGTCCCCTCTTTTTATAAACATGATTAATTAAATATTTCCCTTCAGGGGCTGTTGAAGGTGGTGTTCCACTAGTCTCTTTCTCTGATATGACTGAGGTGATAGGCGTTGTGTAGATCCAATTTCATGAATTGGTGCATGAAAGAGGGGCTCGAAGGAGGGGCCGATGAGAGGGAGAGGTGACTTGGTCTTGACTTTGATGTTGTTAAGTCATGTTAAATCAATGCAGGGACAAAGAGATAAGTCCTTCTTCACAAAGAAAAAGCCAGAGGAGAGGAAGAGGGGTGAATGAGTCCAGTGTCTAGAGAGTCCTTGATATTGGCCTCCATGGCTTTCCTTTCTGGGCAAGACAGTACAGGTGGCTGGAAGGTAGGGGTGCTCCAGGGAGAAGGTCTATGGCACAGTCCTTACTAAAGACAGGGGCGTGGTCGAGATACTTCGTGGGGATACTAGAAAGGTCAGGAAATGAAGGAGGTGGTTTAAGAGTTCCTGAGGGAGGGAGGGCCGACAGGAGGCAGTGAAGGCTCCAGCTGGTGATAGAAATGTTCTTGAAATCGAGGTGAGGGTTATGTTTCTTGAGCCAGGGGTATCCAAGGACTACTGGAGAGGCAGGTAAAATGACAAACAACTGAATAGTTTCTCTGTAATTACCTGATATAATGAGGGTGACTGGGGCAGTTTGGTGGGTGACATGGAAAATAAGGTGGCCATCCAGGGCATATACATTCTTGGGGGAGGCTAGGGGCTCGAGGAGTACCTGGAGTTGTATAACCAATCCTTCCCTCATCATAGTGTTCCCTCACCAGGGTCAGTTTTTTCCTTCTCGTAAGTAATCAACTGTATTCAAAGGTCATTCAACATGTAATTTGGGAAATCAGGAACTTGGGCAACATCCAACTTGCCTGATATTATTCCACTGATTTAAACCCAGTTAATATAAATTAAATGTTACTTGTATTGATAATAAAATAATATACATTTATAAAAAAACACTTTTTAAGTAAATGTGTTCATAAATGTGTTATTTCTGGTATAGTGACTAGCCTTGTTCCTATTAACATAAATACCAGTCAAAAGTTTAGTTTTATTATCTAAATCTATACATCTAAATGTTTTACTGATACTATATGTGTGGCTTATGTGTCTGTGCAGGTGAATCTACAGGAACAAGGGCAGCTGATTCGCCAAGATGAGTTCCTGGTATCCATTAGGAAGAAGAAATCTTACAGACACATTTTCCTTTTTCATGATCTTATTCTCTTTAGCAAGACCAAGAAATCAGAGGTCGGGAACGATATATATATCTACAAACAGTCATTCAAGGTAATCATCCTGTACAGTATGGTATATTCTTATAGATATATATTTCTAATTACCCAGCTATTGTCACCCACTGAAGCACTTATACTTTTTTTGCATCTACTTCCTGTCCAGACGTCTGACATTGGGATGACACATAACTGTGGTGATAGTGGGCTGTGCTTTGAAATCTGGTTTCGGAGAAGGAAGTCGCAGGACACATATACACTACAGGCAAGAAGTTTTGAAGTGAAGCAAGACTGGACCAAAGACCTGGAGAGGATTTTGTGGGTGCAGGCCATACACAACAGGGGTCAGTACCTTTGGATCAGTAATCCAGCACCCTACCACCAGGCCACCACTGACCGCATTTTATTTAAACATAATACACATTAGTACATATATCATGGCCAAAGTGTCCAGTTCACGACACAAGAGATTCAGATCCATTCTCAGGTGTTTATTTAGCCTTTAGGAAAAGAAAAGCAGACAATCAATCACACAAAAGAAATTGTTCCAAGAGAAAAACCTTGCTGGTCTACCAGCTTGCACTGGCTTATAGACAGTGCCCATTCCACTTTGATTGGTCTATCATCCTCTAGCTCTTGACTCTGATTGGTCCCTCATGACCTCATATCTCAACATGTCTAAGTAAGTCTCGACATGTCTCAACATGTCCCCAGCTGACCTTAAAGCATAGGCTTGACACCCACCCATCGCGTAGGATGTTCATTTTGTTTCTTTTCAAGGTCCAACATTTTGTTCCAATTTTCTGAGTGGAATGGCTCAAAAATAAAATAAATAAATAATTTTACACTCACTTCAGTTAATGAACTACTCATACAATAGTCACATAAATCATCCAATAATCAAATAGTGCATTAAATCATACAATTGGTCTTCCAAAGGTATAATCATTAACAATTTAAATATATAGTTCATTAGAGATGACGTCATTGGATAGTTCTCCATTTCAGGATTACAAATGTCCTTAATAAAATAAATATGATCACTCTCTCCAAAGCTATTACAATTTCTGTTTTCATATTCATGTTGATGCTGTCAATGATCAATAATTAATTCCAGTACATGATAGAAAAGTTCAGCAATTTGCAGAAGATTTATGGAGGACCAAATATATGACATTATGACATTTTAGATAGGGCTTCCACAGTTCCAAAACACACAGTGCCCCCAGTGGCGCCTGATATCCCAAATTCCTCCACTTAACATACTATACAGGAATAGCGCATAATGATAGTGTAATAATAATAGTGCTTTACTGGAAATGACAAACAAACCCTTATAGTTTGTCTTGGTCACTGATGCTAAAATTGGAGAAATTTCACCCAAAAATACAAAGAAAGCTACACAATAACACTTTTGCATTTGTGACTGAGTTAAAGAAATAGCTAACAAAAATCCAAGCTATGGAAAAAGAAGAGTTAAACAAACTTAGGAAATTTACTGTTTTGGCAACAAAATAGGAGGACTGGACGGCACAGATGATCCCAAAAGACTTTCCTGAGTGCCCATCAATTCTGAAAGCATATTCACCTTGTGAATCATTTTGAACTAACACATACCTTCAATGTTGTCAAAGAAACAATTTTAATGTTAATTATTGGCTCTTAAGTCATTTGTTAGCTCCTAAGTTATTTCTTAGCTCTAAACAGCAGCAAGTTGCTTTGCACAGCTTGCACTGTTAAATATGACGTATGTGCATACATGCAGGTCTTGCACTAATGCATAAAAATGTAAACACAAATTGGATAATGTATAATATAATAAAGTTGTGTGCTTTTTTTCCCCTATGTTCCCATGTAGTTTGAGCTCAGGGTTAAATTGTCAAAATGGTTGCTAAATTAAATAGACTGTTCAGGTAGACGTCACTGAATCTAATAAACTATTCAGTGATACCCATCTCATCTTCAGCGGATTACTGTTAAATATGGCTACTTAATGGCTGCTTTATTCGATGCTTCACACAGAGATTCGTATGCAAGAAAGGGTCTTCATGGGAATTGGATGCAAGCCTTTCATGGACATTAAGCCCAGTGAAGCTGCCATCTGCAATCGTGCTGTCAACTGTGCTATGACAGAACGAGGTGAAAAGCGGCATATACATAGTGTATTACCAATAATATGAACATGATGAATGATCCCTTGATGCCTACTCAGAGTACACACTATGCTAACACATCCAAATAAAATAATGTGATGAAATACTTACAATATTCATTCATTCATTCATTCATTTTCTGAACTGCTTATTCCTAATTAGGGTCGCGGGGAGGCTGGCGCCCATCTCA
>JBCNYG010000006.1:17253261-17265016 GCA_039654305.1 Porochilus rendahli | reverse complement strand
TCTATCTATCTATCTATCTATCTATCTATCTATCTATCTATCTATCTATCTATCTATCTATGTATCTATCTATCTATACAGAACACATCAGAATAGAGTACAATGGAGAGGGTGTTTATAATGAAGTTCACTGTCTTAAATGTATGGCCTGCAGCCATGAATAACGACTCGGGGTCATTTCATCACTTCCCCAAACACACTCGATCACACACACACACACACACACACACACACACACACGCACACACCTTAGGAATTTTCATGACGTTGTTGGGCACATTATAAATAGAGTGCCGCCCCGCAGCTCGCGCATAAACCAGCGCCACGTGCAGCAGCGAGAGAAGCGCAGCGTCCACATTCACACCGCAAACAAGCAATCATGGGTGAGTTTAAATGCCTACTTCTAAAACTTTTGGAATTAAATTCATTAACTAAATAAAACAATGTACATAGACTGTATGCGCCCCCCCAATAACATGCTTTTTTCTTGCTTAATTAGACTCTGATCTTTTTACAGTTAATGCATTACAATTAATCATGCGACGCTTCATTCATTTTATTCTTATTTTTATTTTTAACCTAAAATGTTCTAGGAGTTTTATTTTAGAGCAAGGCTATGCTCAATTCTGTTGAACCGCCAGAGTGAAGCACAGTTTAATAGTTTTCCTGCTTAAAGACACCTATTAATCTGGTAATCATCTTTCAGTAGTCTTTGTGCAGGGATGTCTCTCACAACTAAATCTCAGATCCCATATTTTTTACGCTGTGCTACAAAGTAATTTAACTGATAACTCCCAGGAGAACTCCCTGTTGCTTTTAATAGGAACATTCACATTAGCTTTGAGCAAAGCACATCACGCCTTATTTGTAGTTTAGCTGTAAATATTGTACACTGTGAATAAACTGTAAGTAAAAGGCTGTATATATAACCTGTAAAAAATTATCCAGATATTTCAGAATAATTTCTCTAATCAGACACCAGACAAAAATTCTGACTCAACAAAATAAACACATAACACTCTAAGTAACAAGCCTCACCTCCTATGTAAAGTACTGTGTAACTTTGGTTGGAGCAATTGATTTCAAGTGATGTTAAATTAGGGATTGAATTAACAATATTGTTAATTGTGTGGGAAATTAAAGAAGAATCACCATTGTTGCATATATAGATGTAAAGGTTAAACACAAAAATGTAACCTCTATGAAACACAGCTTGCTACATGGTCTTGGTCATATAAATGATAATTGAAAAGTTGTCCTATATCAGGAGAAATTTGATCCTTAGAGAAAATCTGCTGAGGATAATCAAAAACAACTTCGGAGGGTAACCTTTCACCCTAAATGATGTCATAGAAGGTAAAACAGCAGATGATATAAGTTAAGAGGCTTTTGATGTACTAAGGACCAAAGACACCCCATGGTTATTTCAACTAGAGCCTTTAGCTTTACAATGCAATCTCTTTTTGACATGTAGTCTACAGCCTCCATGTGATAATTAATATTAAAGCCTATCCACCACATGATTGCCTTTTTAAATATGCCCTGAGTAAAGGTAATTTTGTTTATCATGGTTTTAAAAAAGATGCTTACCATACTTATAACATGGGTGGTGCAAGTAAAGCTTATGAGCATACAGAGACCTATTCTCTTTTGATACATTCAGCAAATAGCACTAAGCTACATTAAAGTGGAAAACTACAGCAATGCTGTTTGTTTGTTTTTGTAAAGATGATTTTTTCCAAAAGCAAATAATGAGTCTCCTTAACCTTAAGGGTACCTTTGTTCTTTTTCCCCCTACTAGGAATTAAATAAGTCATCCCAATATCCCCATGAATAGCAGATGCATTCACTGAATCACTTGACATTGAGTCTCTCTCTCTCTCTCTCTCTCTCTCTCTCTCTCTCTCTCTCTCTCTCTCTTTATTTAATAAGAACTAATAAAATATAATCTAAAGCAACACTTTATAAATAGGACTTTCACAGGCACAAACAAGAACAAACAACACACTGTTAATTTACTCGTGTCCAGGCCTGATTGGTTTAAAGACATCCAGATGTGAATCCTAATCAGGCAATTTTACTACTTCTTAGCCTTAAGGTGGAAAGCAGTGTGTACACAAGATATTTAATGGGTTTAAACATCTTTGGAATGTCAATCTGCATGTGACTTCCTTAAAAACAAACAAAATGAGCATGTTTAATAAATTGTCACAAATGTCAATGGAACTCTTGTTATGAATAAGTATTCAAATAAACAGCCAATATAGTTCATTATAAACAACTCTTTAAATGAATACAAAGCCATGTTTAGTTATTTATTTATTTTGCCTTAACATGATTAGATATATTTTCCCTTTTGAGTCTCTGGATGTCAGGAAACAGGAAAAGGGAGGTCTTTACTAACTCAATTGTGAAAAGAAAATTCTTTTCACTAGTTTACTCCCTTAAGGAAAGCAAAGGCAGAATTAATACAGCACACCACCCTGTAGCTCTTCTATTTCCCTCTGCAATAAAACTGTGTAAAATATCATTTATCAAAAGAAAAATAAACAGCATTTGATACACATTGTCAATGATTTTAAGATATTACTTAGTGAAGTAGATTTTTAGGTTCATATCTCTGGTGGATCCGTCAGCATGTTTCTGCGCTGCGATGGCCTGGCGAGCTGTCCAGGGTGTACTCTGCCCTCGCCCAGAGTTGTCTGAGATGGGCGACCCCAATTAGGAATAAGCGGTTCAGAAAATGAATGAATGAATGAATGAATGAATATCTCTGGTGGACATGGAGGTGTGGTGATTAGCACACTTGCTTTACAGCAAGAAGGTCCTGTGTTTGAGGTGAGGCCATTCCTGTGTAGAGTTTGTGTATTCTCCCTGTGCTCACACTGTTAAAGACATACACATTAGCCATTTGGCTGTTCTTCTTCTGTCCCTAGGAGTGATTATGATCGTAAATGGTTGTATATCTGTGTAGGCCTTGCAACGGACTGGCAAGCTTTTCTCTCTTCCCTATGACCCTAAACAGTATGAAATCTCAATTAAATATTAATTTTCTTTGTTCATCCCTAACTTTCTAGCTCTTGACATTGAATCTTGGGACCTTGCTTGTGAGTTCAATAACACAAGCCATCACACTGAGCTGAATGGCACTGATCGCTTGATAGTGAGGAGAGGACAGACATTCACTATCAGTCTCAACCTTGGCTCTGGCTCCTACCAGCCTGGAGTCCATCAACTCCACATCTTAGCAGAAACAGGTACTATTCCCTAAATACTGCTAGATCAATTAGTGGGATTTAGTCATGTATGTGGTTTGCAAATTAATCACCACTAAAACTACTACTTTCATTACAGAGGCATGGTGTTTGTTTCAATCATAGTCGTGATAAGTTACTTTGTTTAAATCAAATACTAAACAGAGACTAAAAAAGGACATTACCTTTGGACTTGTTCACCAAGCTCCACTTTGGATAAATAATCTGAGGGTTGTCAGACAGAATGTGAATGTAAGACAGACCTACATATATTTTTGTGTCCCTGTGTTAGCAGAGTGGGGTGGGTTATCTTAAAAATGTTTTTTAATGCAATGGCCAAACACCAGTTAAAACCTGTCATTAGCCTAATCCAAGTATTACAATATTAACGTAATGTGAACTGATTACTCTTTGTGCTGTATGGATGAACTCAATACCAAATATATGGTTCAAGTGTGTTCCGTGGTTCACTTGTTTTTGAAGAAGGAGAGTACAACTTGCACTGTATTGTGATGTTGCAACCTTTTCTGCTTTAAAGGTTAAAACTTTACACCTAGTGAAAGCATTTTTCCTCCTAGAGACCATGATGAATGAATTGACAGCTGTAAGACTAGCTATGCTTTTACTCAAGACTAGTTGTGATATTAAAATGCTGAATGTGTGGAGTTTCACTCTGAATTTTTTAAAAGTATTTTAGCTCTGCAACCACCAGAGGTTCAAATAATCAGTTGTTTACTTAAAAAATGTATTATTTTTGTTAAATATAATTTTTTTTCCCAGTTATCCGGTTGGTTATGCTTTTTAAAATGTATTTTATACAAAATATATTTATTTTAAAAGATTATTTGCAGCTTTTTAATCAGTACTATTAATAAACCTTTTTTAAAATACCAAGCAGATAAACTGAATCTGAATACTTCAATTTCTTTAATATACTCCATACTTTTTAGGTCAGTATAAGAGCAATATCTAGTACCCAGATTTGCAGTGTTTTCTGCTATGCAATTTAAGTTAGGTATTTCTTCCCCCTTTCATTTATTTGTTTTTACTTTTCTTTATGAAGTAAAATGCATCAGAGGTGGTCATTACACATACTAAGAATATACCATCCATTTACTTTTTTAATGTAATTGTTGAAGAATTTTGCATTTATAATGTATTTTATTGATATTTGTTTTTCTATAAAAGAGTCATTTCCTGCAGATTGTCATGTTTGATTGTTACATTCTTTCCTAATTTCCATAATCACCTGCAGGTAAACGTCACATATAATGCTACTATACATTATACTTTTATTAATTTTTAATGTGTTTTACTGCAGTTAAGTAAAGTGAACCATGTTGTTCATTTATTTAATAATTTTTTTCAGGTAAAAGCTATCATCATTGAGTTCCAGTGGTTGTTTCATGAGCACTGCTTGCTTGTAGGTTTACTATTAAATAAGAAGAAAGCAAACAGGCCACACTGGTGCAAAAGTAGGTGATAAGTTCCAAGAACAGGTTATTTAGAGTAAATGTTGATTCTGTATACATTAATCTAACAGTTACAAAAGCTCCAAATATATAGTGTATATTAAAAGTTTCTGCATTTTAGTTTTATTCTGAATGAAACATAATTAGAGGGTGAGAATCTAAAACAGTTTACATATATTGAAAAAATATATGGTAAGTTTTATCAATAAGGAGCAGTCCTGCAAAATTTCATTTGAACCAAGAAGAAGTCCCATCTGATTCCACTTTACTCATTTTCTCTCAGTGTTCAAACAATTTAAAATTGAATTCAGGTGTACCTCCTGCATGTCCGGGATGAAAACCTGCACCCACTTTGTGGACATGATTATATCCCTGATGTAAACTTTTTTTTTTTACCATGTGTGCAGTATAGTAACCAGAGAAGACCACATTTTCAGTCCTGTAGTCTCTGCTTGAAGACAGCTCATTCAATCCACCAATAAATTACCATCTCCTTTAGCAAGGAAATGAAAAAGTCATGCAACCTATCAGGACTGGACCTGTGCATCCCAATCTCAATTATTTTTAAATATATATTCATGCCCCTCTGCTTCAGAGTGCATAGAGGGCGAATCCCCAAATAGCAGAAAATAGGAAGATAAAAGTAATGAAAAAGTTAAGAAGACATTCTCCTCCTCTTTTTGCGATATGTTACTATTTTATATTGTATGGTATTTATAGATTACAGAGTAGTCAAACATAGTTTATTTACAGATATGTCTAGAATAATATGGTCAATTTTGTGTTAATCAGACATGTCCTGCTGCTAATAAAAAGTTATATGCTTTTCATATTAAGAGGTTATAACCTCCAAACTTCTGTTGAGCAATGAAGACTCTTAACAGCTGCAAGACAGGAAACAAAAGGAAAGCATGTGGTCAGTGATAACGATAGGAACAGGGGGGGTGTACTGTGTATAGGGTGAAGGCATATTTTGAGCAGTGCGAAAATATGTTTTCCTGGCTGGCTTGATGTATGCAGTGAGATCTTATACTTAAATCTTCTATGTCTTTGCTTACAGGGCTTTGCTTACATCTGTTCTGCTAAGTAGTTTCTTGGGAGTATTGTAATAATGAGCAGCAATGAAGCATGGCTGTCTCTTGCTAAACTTTTCTCCCTTTCCTCTTAAAGCCTCAGGATG
This sequence comes from Porochilus rendahli, assembly GCA_039654305.1. Lineage (NCBI taxonomy): Eukaryota > Metazoa > Chordata > Actinopteri > Siluriformes > Plotosidae > Porochilus > Porochilus rendahli. The sequence goes on along the minus strand of JBCNYG010000006.1, from coordinate 17,259,110 downwards.
TGTATATTTATATTTTAAACTTATTACTTTAGATCTCCCTTTACAACAATCTCAAAAGCTAGAGGAGTATCATAACATTGTGTGAAATGAGTAGCCCATATACAGATCTTCTCCTGCACCAAAACTTAAAATAAACAATTCTCTGGAACCTTTCTCCATTACACAAATTCCAGTATGTGTAATCATTAGACAATTGTAGCACCCAGGCCACACATCTGTTCCCAGAGACTTCCAATGTCTTTTTTCCCGTTTATTTTAGTAATTATGTGCACATTCCCGCTCATGGAATTTTATCACAAATTATGGAGGAATTTTAAGATAAAAACTCTTTCCTTACTTTTCTCCCACAATCCAAAGATGTGCACATTACGCTAATTGTCTGTTACAAATTGCCCCAGGTGTGAGTGTGAATGGTTGAGTGAGTGTTGGCCCTGCGATGGTCTGCTGAGCTGTTCAGGGTGTAACTTGCCCATTTTCACTGAAATAGGCGCCAGCATTCCTGCGGCCATAATAGGGTTAAATAGTTTGGCAAATAAGTGAGTGAGTGTCATGTGATATTGATTACAAATGCTTCTAATAGATATTGAATTTGGCAATAATCTGCCATTCTACAAATCAACTGGTTTATTTTCTCTTTCTAACGTGAGTCTTGGATAGTATTGGTCTTCATATAAATGTTTACACATTTCTTTATATGAATGTCTAAAGGGCCATATCCTGTGGAGCAATATGGTACAAAGGCTGTTTTTGGTCTAAGTGATGAAATTGATGATAAACAGTGGAGTGCTGCCATAACCAGCCCCCCTGGGGACATTGTCACCTTATCCATTTGTCCTGCCCCCGATGCACCAATCGGCCTCTACAGAGTGACTCTGGACAGCAGGATTCAGTTTGAATTGATACTACTATTCAACCCCTGGTGCCCCCGTGAGTCAAAATGTATCACATACACAATCAGAAGCATTCAACTATATTCAATAATCATTCTGTACAATCATGTAAAAAACAGCAGCATCACTTTATTTTTCGACTCCTTCTAGACTCCACCAGCAGGCCACACGCAAACGTTTAAGCACACATAATAACATATGTTACATATTCAGTGCCTCTTAAAGCTATCTGATATTTCTACCAGGCACATTAAGGATGATGTGTTTGGACAATTTTCTGAACAGGAGATACAGTGTATATGGACAGTGAGAAGAATCTGGAGGAATATGTTTTGGCACAGGATGGGATCATCTACAGGGGTGATGCCAAATATCCCATCCCTTCAGCATGGTACTTTGGTCAGGTACTGAAGCACGCACACACACACACACACACACACACACACACACACACACACACACACACACACACACACACACACACACACACACACAGAACCAGGGGCAATTTGGTAAAGCCAATTAGTCCAATATGCATGTCTTTGGATTGTGGGTGGAAACTATAGAATCCAGAGTAAACCGGTTCCTTCTTGCTGTGCTAACCACAATGCCACCATGCCCCACCCCTCTCCCAACAAATGCAGAAATACATAACACACACGTTATACTTTGCTTTCATTTCATCCATATTTCTGCACATTTTCTGAAAGAACATGGCTACAGTAAATAAATAGTTAAAGGGAGGCAAGAAATAAAAAGGCGGAATGTTTTGAGAAGTTCTGCGATCAGTAAGAAATATGAAACGTTTACATGATGCTTACAGCTTCGACAATGCCACATCTCGTAACTCATTCTGAGCAAGTCCATTGTTCAACCTCCTCCACCACTGCCATGTTTGTTGTTGTTGTTTTGACTCAGAGATGCCCTCTAGTGGATGTATTGCTTAGCATTCATGCTAATGTAAAGGCTGCATAGAAGTGGGTGGGCAGTGACATTTTATATCATATAACAGATGTATTTATTTTCATTGCCTTTAGAAGTCTCTTCAAAGCCCATTTGAATCCGTTTCTTCATCTAAGTGTCACATGTGAAAGCTTTGAATAAAATAAGCCTCATCTCTCCTTTTCTTCAGAGCCACGCACGAGGCAGCCGAGGCCATTCTAAAGGTATAACCATACAAAAAGGGTTGAAATAATTTTAAAATCTGGATACTTTCATGAAATATCTTTAATATCACGTTAGGTTTTAGATCTATAACCTTGGGTGTTACCAGACTGTTGTTTATTGTTTGGAGCACTGAAAATATATATAGTATAGAGAATTCTGGGAAGTATGAGCCGGCCCCATTAACTGATTAAAATTTCTCCACGTCACATTCTGTACAGCCATTTAATCATACTTAGCTCACTGTGGTATTTCCCTGAGATTAATGTGTATGACTTTCACCGTATTTCACTAGGGTCAAGTTCACTCAATCACTCTCTCTCTCTCAATCATGTGCCGAACCACTTAATCTGAGCCTATCCCGGCCAACACTGGGAGAAGGTCGGGTACTGCCTGAACAGCTCGCCAGCCCATTACAGGGTAACACACACAACCATTCACACTTACATTTACTTCTAGGGGCTATTTGGAACTGCCAGTTAGCCTAATGTGCATGTCTTTGGACTGTGTGAGAAAACCGGAGTACCCAGAGGAAACCCACATAAGCAGAGGGATTGCTGTGAAGTGGACATGCTAACCATTACGCCACTCTGGCGCACCTTTTCCAGTTTGTAATACCTGAAATCAAGCGATCAGGCAAAGCTATAACATCTCAGTAATAAATACTATATAATAGTGGAACTCCTGAGAGCCAACAATATCCATGTTACAATAATACCCATTTTCACCTTCCAACTATTAGAATCAAAATAAAGAAATTAATGGTTAAATCAAACGAACATAGTGCTGGAGTTGGTTTAAACCAATACTGTAAATTATTGAAGAGTATTGAAAGTGCTGTTTTAATATCAGTAATGTTTAACTGAATTGTCAAAGGGTGGCAGGGGGTGTAGTACTTAGCACAAGTGTTTCTGGGTAGAGTTTGCATGGCCTTTAAGTACTTGCATGGGTTTCCTCGAGGTGCTCCGGTTTCATCCCACAGTCCAAAAGCATGTGCATTAGGCTAACAGGCTGTCCAAATTGACCCAAGGTGTGAGTGTGAATAAGTACGTGTGTCACCCGGTGATGATCTGGCAAGCAGATAGCTGGTACGGGTATATTGTGTTTGTAACAGAACTGTTGTTGCATGATTAAAACTCAGCCGGTTTCTCCGAAACATTCCCATAAATCTATGTGCACGTAATACACTTCTTTATGGAGCTGATTTATTCTTGTGCTAGTTTTTATGATCTGGTACTAAATTTATTTATAGTTGATACTTGAATACTCGATTTTTCTTATTCAAAATGAATAAAACCTAAAATTGATTGTATGCTAATGGTGCTAAATCTATAATACTGATCAGAGTATGTTTCTTTTCATCAGTCTTAATAGTATTTGCATAAGACAACCGTTGTTTACATACAGACAGAAGAGCAGAGTCTTGTTTTAAGCACCTGCCAACGCCAATGAAACGAGTTAACCATTTACAGAAGGTAACAAGGAAAGCCTTGGCCTCGCCTTATCCTGCAGTTACTAAACAAGCCATTGTTGAAACTGTGTTCTGGGCCAATGGGTGATGAGAGATCAAGAGTGAGAAGGGTGAACCAATGCCAGAATTGCACCTTATCATCTGATGTCACTTCTTATATAGCGTTTTCCCCCCTTAGTGTTATAAAGATTACAAGGGCAGGTCCAAGCAGACAGATTGCTCTGTCTCATTCTGAGGACATCTATCAGGACATAATTCAGTTTAAAGAAGACTCCGGGATTGTCGACTTAGTTTCCTGAAGAAAAACCAAAAGAGTGATTAAAGATTCAAGCTTACCAGTATAACAAGGACACTATGGCTGCATTGGGGCTTGAGATTCTGGGAATATCGCTGTCTGTTCTTGGCTGGATCCTCACCGTTGTGTGCTGTGCCCTTCCCATGTGGAGGGTCTCCGCATTCATTGGAAGCAACATCATCACAGCTCAGGTGTACTGGGAAGGCATTTGGATGAGCTGCGTGTTTCAGAGTACTGGACAAATGCAGTGTAAAGTCTACGACTCCATTCTGGCTCTTCCCGAGGACCTTCAAGCGGCCCGCGCTCTTACCGTCGTGGTCATAGTCCTGGGCGTCCTGGCTCTCCTTGTTTCCATTGTGGGAGCGAAGTGCACCAACTGCGTCGAGGACGAGGCTGCCAAAGCACGTGTGATGATTATTTCAGGTGTCGTCTTCATAACCACAGGCATTTTACAACTTATTCCTGTCTCCTGGTCAGCTAATACCATTATTCAAGAATTTTACAGTCCACTTGTACCTGAGGCCCAGAAAGCAGAGATTGGTGCGTCACTGTATTTGGGCTGGGGTGCTGCGGCCTTGCTGCTGATTGGAGGCTCAATTCTGTGTTGCAGCTGTCCACCTGCTGAAAAGGAAAGGAAATACATTCCACCAAGCCGCACGGCGTACTCCACAAACCACCGCTCAGTGGCTCCCAGCTCTTACAGCAGGAAAGACTATGTTTAATGAAATCCCAGCTGCATTAAAGCGCTTTAGGTTATTTCCTCTCATGTTTTGGGGGAAGAAGTGATGCCGTCTGAACTCACATGTCCCACGCTGGTCATGTTTTACCTGGAGTATTTTTATTCAACATACAGCCCGATACATGGACATCTAAAAAACATGCTCAAATGAATATTTATTCTTGTTATCGGGACACTCTTCTTATATTATTAACAATTTATCATTCTTTACCATTGAACAATATGTTTAAATCTGTACAAATTTAGACACAGGGTAAGTCAGCGAAAGTTCATCTGTTCTGATGTTGTCAAAAAAAAAATCCAGATTTATCCATGTATATGATTAAATGTACCATAATTTAAATACATTTACAAGCATGTTCAAATAAAAAATACATTTTGGAAATATTTTAGCTTAGAATTATTAAAAAGTGTAATTCATAGCTACCCCAGAAATTTAAATATATACATATTTTTACATATACATATTCAAGTATTTAGAATCACAATCTGACTCAATATTTATTTATTTGTAACAGTACCATGCTATTCAGTACTAATTTACCAAACACTTGAGTCATCATTGCTGAAAGACCACAAATAAATCCTTAAATACTGTCCATAAAACTATGGACTGTAAAATATCAGATTTAATTTGTACATATTTTTTATTATTATATGTATATATATATTGTGAGTGTGTGGTGGTGGTTGGGGTTCATTGGTTATAGCCAACTCCCACCTGTCAATTATGCTTCCCTATCAAATAATAACCACCAACCAGTTATTGTAAAGACAAGCGAGTGCTTCCTCCAAGGCACATATACCAGCCGACCGCGCCATGCTGCTGTGCCACTCAGGAAACCAAACTGTATATATTTTTCATTCCAATCTATAATCAAAGTCTTTTCTTTTAAGCTTTGTCTATACATGTTTTTAAAGCCTACCAGTGTTACTAATATATTTCTATCAGCAGTGATTTCCAACTTATATAACCTGTAATAAAAGTGATAGGACCTGCAAACAAAAATACTGGTAATCCACCCATTAAATAAACTAGCCAGCATTACTTTGAAGACTTATTGGAGTATGTCACTAAATTATAAGTTACTATATTACTAATAGATTCCTTAAATAACAATCTAAGTTAGATATATATGATAAAGAAATTGTCATTAGAGAAGCTAAATATAATAAGCTAAATATACATTTAGTTGGGCGGCACGGTGGCGTAAGTGGTTAGCACGTCCGCCTCACAGCAAGAAGGTCCTGGGTTCGATTCCCAGCTCGGGCGTTTCTGTGTGGGGTTTG
>JBCNYG010000006.1:17172079-17186991 GCA_039654305.1 Porochilus rendahli | reverse complement strand
TACAAGACTCTTGGTTATCTAAGCTTTGCTCCACTTCCTGCTTTGGGAGAGAGGTCGGCTTCAGCAATTTAGTTTACAATGTATAAAATTAGCCACAGCATCCTTCATTTCTGCCTGGTGAGCTGTGTGTGTGTGCCAGCATGTAGCACTGGCTATCCGTCAGCCCCTACTTGTCTGTGCCAAAAAGACACATCATCAGTCAGCACCATGACCCTGTCAGTTCACGACAAAGGCACATGTCCATGAGAGCTGCCTCTTCACAGGAGCAACAAGCCCAACTGCTCATGTGACACACTTAAAAAAACAAAAACAGCAAAAAAATAAAAATAAAAAATGAACATATGCAAACATAAACAGGAAACTGATACACATAAGCTGATACACATGCAAACACAAACAAGAAGCATATACTGACATTTTTCCATTACCTGTGAGAAATTACAGTTGCTGTGAGCAGTATAGTGGATTGAGTGGTATGTCTTTAAGAAGGTCATTTGTAAATTGCTATTGGCAATCACTCAAAATGTTACCATGCTAGCAATTTAAATATCGAAATTTAATAGAAAATGCAAATGGCCATTTGACATTATTCATTCATTCATTCGTTTTCTGAACCGCTTATTCCCAATCAGGGTCGCGGGGAGGCTGGCACCCATCTCAGCCGACTCTGGGCGAGGGAAGATTACACCCTGGACAGCTCACCAGGTTATCGTAGGGCAGAAACACGCTGATGGCTATGCAGCCTACTCTTGACGAAAATCAGTTCTTTTACATGCCTCTCACCATAGACAGTGAGGGACATGGCCAGCCTTTGATAACCCAGTTAGCTGCACTGGGGGGACAACAGTGACAACCCGTTGATAGTGGGGCTTGAACCCCCAACCTTGGGATCAGTCATCCAGCACCTTAACGACCAGGCCACTACTTCCCCCATTTGACAATATAATTCAATTCAATTCAATTTTATTAGTATAGCGCTTTTTACAATTGACATTGTCGCACAGCAGCTTTACACAGTAAATTAAGTTGGGGAGGAATCTAAAAATGTTTTTTACAACCCTCTACACATCCCATATAAAATATAAATAAAACATATACAAAAAAAGTTGCAAATCAGAGGAACATATAGCATAAATGAAATATAAACAGGTTAATGAAAAGCTAAAGTGAAATATTACAGTATTCTTCTTGCGGCAGTTGGGGCTGGTGGTGAAAGGTCATTTCTGGGGGGCAGCCATCACTTAATCGTTATAGAAGTGGCTTTGGGGCCGAAAGATTGCTGGTTCGATTCCTGAACCAGCAGAAAAAAATGTGTGATGATGGGGGAGTGAACTGCACCTTCCTTTCCTACACATTCATGGCAGAGGTGCCCTTGAGCAAGGCACCTAACCCCCAACTGCTCTCCGGTCTCCCCTAATGTGTGTGGCAGCCCACTGCTCTGAGTGTGTGCTCACTGTTTACATGTGTGTGTGTGTGTGTGTGTGTGTGTGTGTGTGTGTGCTAACTTTGGATGGGTTAAATGCAGAGGCAATAACTTTCCTTGCAGGATTAATACAGTATTGCAAATAATATATAAATCTTCTGCGTTTGCAGTATGCAGAAACTACAGTATGTACATTTGAGTAAAACTAGTCAGTAAAATAATCTTGGAATCATTTTGTGCGTACTTCACCAGAGGTTATGAGGGTAACTGTCCTGCATGTGTTCAGGAGACTATTTTGCAAACTAAGGTCCAGTAGTTTGTTACACTGTTTTCCAGTATATGTAGGTCTGTGTACCTACATTTGAAGCTCCTGCTTGTGAAGCTCCCCACTGCATTTATCTAAACCACAACAATATGTCCAGTATTCAGTGTATGATGGTATATCAAAGATCATTGCAGATGACTCAGACTGTATGTAGGTATGTAAGAGTGTTTTGCATGTATATTCTGTTTATATAATTCTGCATTTATTCAAAACATCCTCACATCAATCAGCAACATATTCATTAACCCTGTCAAAAAAAATCTTTCATGCTATAATTTCATAGTTTTGAAATAGTTTATGAGTGTCACAATTGTATGTTTATGGAACATTAACTTGCAATTATTAGGACACTGTGCGCCATCAATTCTGGGGTAAGCCTTTGTGGCAAATGTAATATCAGTCGATGAGGAAACCTGCGGTTAAAGATGAGGCCAGCCTTTTCAATCAGACCATAGGACTTCCTACTGTCAGTAACCAAATCAATATCTCATTACTGCATGTCTATCTCACACTCTTGCTTCCACTGTTTGGATTATTTTCTTTTTTTCACTGTCCCTCACTGTTAGAGCCCCCTTTCCTGATTTTCCTCACTGGTACATTGTTCCATGTCCATGCGTCCCCACCACAGCAACATCTGAGTTGATGTTGATTTGCTGTAATGTTTCTCTGACTTGCATGATGTTGGGCAGCAATATAATAAAATAAAACAATGTATTAATAATAACAAAACAGAAACCTCAGAAAAGATTCTCATATGCCATAGCTCAGAGTCACATAGAATAAACACACACACACCATCTCAGGTAGGCAGACAGACACGCAGGTAAATAAATTTCGAGCAAATGTTGAAATCAGAAGCTTAAAAAAATACGAACTTGTTAAACAGATGCTTAAACTAAAAAGACAGGTGGTACAAATAAAAGCAGAAAAAAGCTTGTGAAAGAAAAGGTGGTGAAAAGAAAACCCAGGCTTGAACATCTGTCAGTGGAGATAGTTATCTATCGGGAGCTTCGATTTAAACAAATCAATATATTAATATGATGTGCATATTTGTGTCTCTCCAGAATGTTTTCTTACGAAACATAAAAATACAAGGATAGTTGTATCTGACAGCCCAAAACTATCATATGCTCATATGCAAGCAAATAATTGAAAATGGTCTCCATTGTTTCAGAATTTGATTGTTCAGACACAGAAAGATAAGTCCAAAACAGATTCTCTAACATTGAATGTCTATGTTACAAGAAAAAAAGGCAAACATAACAGAATAAACTAGAACACTCAGAGAGCATGAACCTCTGCTATGGAAGGACAGTCCCTCTCCTGTTGAACCTCCTTGGTGGAGGTAAATAAAAAGCTAATCATTGGTTCTCATTCTCCACCTTCCCTGAAAACTTCAAGAAAATTCATTCATTAGTTTTTGCATATTGTTGATACCAAACAAAGAGACAGACAAACGCCGGTAAAACCATAACCTCGTAATACAAACAAGTCTGAATGTTATAATTATCATATTTTGGGGAAGAATAAAATTTTTCCATGTATTTACTAGAATACAGGGTATGAAAATGTGTGTGCCAGACAGATAATGTTATCTGTATGCTGTGAATGCCACATTGTTTTATTTTTTACTTTTTTAGTAAGCTGTGAAGAGAAGCAGGAGTTCCTGTTTAGCAATCACATCACTGTTGTGCCTCATGACATTTCAGCTAATTAAATAGCAATGATTTGACAACCAGAAATGCTCTGAATTTTAATATATTCTTATAATTTGTATCCTCTATTTAATATGCTGTTACTGAAGGTTGGTAAATAGAAAGTGTGCATGTGTGTGTGCGTTTGTGTGTGTGTGTGTGTGTGTGTGTGTGTGTGTGTTATATATAGACATAGATTTTTGGGCTCATGACAGGTAAAACTATAATGGATAAAAAGGTGATGCTTGATTAAAAGGTTTGTGTAAAGGTTTGTGTATGGTAAACAGAACTAGCAAGTCCTAACAGATTTATTTCAGCGATGCTTTTTTGAATGTTTTTGTAGGTGTACGTCAATTACAGCTCGCTTTAATTTCATCATGCCCACAAAACTTTGTAAAAGGTCAGATATGCACAGAGCTGAAAACATAAAAGAAATTTCAGAAGTTGAAGTTATTCTAACTCAATTCTTTCCCAGTAAAAATTTATTTAGCAGTGTTGGTTTAGTGGTTAAGGCAGTGGGTTACTGATCACAACATCAAGGGTTCAAGTCCCAGTATTACCATGCTGCCACAGTGGGGCCTTTGAACAAAGCCAATGATAATAACAGTGATACATCTAAGTCACTCTGGATAAGGGCATCTACCAAGTTCCATAAACATTAATGTAAATTTAGCAGCGTAACAGCACCAGAAAAGGAAAAAATCCAGAAACTAATTACAGAAAACGGTCGACTGGATGTGAAAAAAATGGTGTGACATTAAAAGCAGAGGAGAAAAAATAGCCACACTCTACCTATGTGCACATAACACAAGCAAAATACTATTTTGAATAGTTTATAATGTATTAGCTGATGTGCTGGAACTGTTGCACGGTTTTAAAAGAAGATGCTGTTTTAAAGTGAACTTACATGCCTTTTATTCCCATGAGAGAAAAAAAAACCTTTTTCTCATAAGCATGACCTTAATCTTCCATCAGCTGAGATTTGTTTATTGCCCGAGTACAGGCAGAGGGGCCAGTGCTTAGTTTATATGAGACATCTCTGGGATTCCAGTGGGTTAAATATATCACTACATCTAGTTTAAAATACCCTATACCGCCAAAAGTATTCACTCACCCATCCAAATAATTTAATTCAGGTGTTCCAATCACCTCTATGGCCACAGGTGTATAAATTCAAGCACCTAGGCATGCATACTGCTTCTACAAACATTTGTGAAAGAATGGGCCGCTCTCAGGAGCACAGTGAATTCCAGCGTGGTACCGTGATAGGATACCACCTGTGCAAGTCCAGTCGTGAAATTTCCTCGCTACTAAACATTCCACAGTTAACTGTCAGTGGAACTTTAACAAAGTGAAAGTGATTGGGAATGACAGCAACTCAGCCTCGAAGTGGTAGGCTACATAAAATGACACAGCGGGGTCAGAGAATGCTTGGACACTTAGTGCACAGAAGTCACCAACTTTCAGCAGAGTCAATTGCTACAGACCTCCAAACTTCATGTGTCCTTCAGATTAGCTCAAGAACAGTGCGTAGAGAGCTTCATGGAATGGGTTTCCATGGCTGAGCAGCTGCATCCAAGTCATACATCACAAAGTTCCTTCCTGTTCCAACATGACGGCGCACCAGTGCACAAAGCAAGGTCCATAAAGACATGGATGAGTGAGTTAGGTGTGGAAGAACTTGACAGGCCTGCACAGAGTCCTGACCTCAACACGATAGAACACCTTTGGGATTAATTAGAGCAGAGTCTGAGAGCCAGGCCTTCTCGACCGACATCAGTGTTTGACCTTACAGATGACCTTCTGGAAGAATGGTAAAAGATTCCCATAAACACACCTTGTGGAAAGTTTGCAATGAAGAGTTGAAGCTGTTATAGCTGCAAAGGGTGGGCCAACTTTATCGTAAACCATATGAATGGATTGTCACTTAAGTTCATATGCGTGTGAAGGCAGATGAGCGAATACTTTTAGGAAAAAAAGCATAAAAATACTTTTGACTGTTTCAAGTTTCCCTCCCCTTGTCTACATGTGAATCTGTCTCACTAAAATGTGTGACAAATCTTGAGTATGTCGGGTGTGCCTTTCACTGTCTCCAACATAAGGTGTGTTTTACTAAGGAAACCATTCAGGTATTGTTTCACTGAACACACCTGTCTGTCTGGTGGAATTTCATGTATAGAATTATTCATTACTTCAAATAGTTTTTGGTAATTTAAATACCACAAACACATAGTGCACATCTATGCAAATTTTAAATAATTATGTGAGGGATTATGTGAGGAGTATTTATAGCATTGTGAGGGCAATAAAGTTCTTCAGCAACCGATTTAGGAAGTGGGGCAGTGGTGGCCCGGCAGTAGAGTGCTTGCTTACTGATCTGAGGGTCAGGGGTTCAAGCCCTAGTATCACCTAGCTCTCACTGCTGTCCTGCTAGTAGGGCTAACTGGGCTATCAAAGGCCAGCCATGTTTCTCACTGTCTGTCTGCATTAAACTTTGGGACATGACCAAAGAGACTTTGGGGAAGAATAGGAAGTGATTATACATTCACATAATTCATACACAGTCATAATAGTCATGAAAAATCTTACCTTTGAAAACATTTTTCATACCTCCCACTTATTAATAACAGTGTCAACCCTGTCAAGTGAGGAGGCCATGTGAAACTTAATATTTTTATATATATGTATGTATATTTCTCCTTTTTAATCCTTAAGCAGGTAACGTACACCGGGAGATACTACAGATTATAGGCAACATATACAGTGAGATACAACTCATAAAATTCAAAATATACAAGATATTTAAAAAAAATAATAATGAATATGTTTTACTTGTATCTTAGATAGAATGATACTTATTATAAAAATATATATTTTTACAATTTATTTTCCACTTGTGCCTGTTTAAGGGTTAAGGTATTTTTTGTTTGTTTCTTTCAGTATAGTTTTAGGTCCAGACTATGAAACATGTTAAAATACACAAGGAATAACAGTTGCTAGAAACAGTTTCTTGGTGTCATGGCAAAATATATATATAAATAAATAAATTAATTAAGTGGAGGGCAAGACAGTTTGTTCCAAATTTTTAACTCTAAAAGTAAACCTGCATATTGAAGCACAAAATCTTTATTTAGATAAAGTTGCTGTGCATCAGCATAATTAGATTTAGAAGTTTATTTTTGAAAATGAAAGTTTAAGGATAACACTATCATACAGCAAAACTTAGATCAAACTTTCAGACTCTTGTTATGATTAGATTAAACCATAAAAAATGTAAAACCAAGTGATTGTTTAATTCTGTGTAGAACCTAATAATGTCACCAAAAGCATGTGGGTCAGTTTGGCAATGTTTGCAGATACACAATGGAAGGGTCTAGACAATGACCCAGTACCCCTGATATGCCTAACTAATTTTTGACCTGAAAATGACATTGTAGACTCTGGTTCTCATACACTCTTATTCTCCAGGAAAATCTGTTTAAGTATGGAAGTATTGAGTATTGCCAGAAATACTTTATTCCAATGGTGCTCTGTAGGTGGAATCCAGAAATACAATTTTTACAAATATTTATTCAAAAAAAACTCAGGGAGCATGGTGGCATAGTGTTTGGCATACCCATCTCACAGCAATAAAATCTTGTTGTCAAGTCTCCGGCTTGGCAAGGGCATTTTTTGGGGCAATTTTCACGTTGTCCCCTTGCCTACATGTATCTCCTCCAGGTACTCCGTTCTCCTTCCACATTATGGAGACATCCACAAAAACAGTGCTCAGGCAGGAAAGTACAAAACCAGTGTGTTTCATTTGTACCGAGAGAGTGGCCACTGGTTTGATTGATTGACCTGCCTTTATCTGGGCCTTCAAATCAGTGTACCTTTATGATTTATTTACATTTACAGCATTTGGCGGATGCCGTTACCTGGTTCAGACGGACACAGGCTATTCAAAATCAAGGAATTCAAAATCAGTCAAAACTCAGTGGGTTGGTGGTGTGGGATTTTCTGTTTGGTTTTGTGTGTGTGTGTGTGTGTGTGTGTGTGTGTGTGTGTGTGTGTGTGTGTGTGTGTGTGTGCGTGTGTGTGTGTGTGTGCGTTGCAAATAGTGCTAATTCAAGCACTTTCAAAAAAAGTTGGTTTTGTGTCATTTGTCCATACATCTAGAGGAAGTTCATTCCAGCACCTCTGTGTCAGAACAGAATTTATATTTTAGAAGCCTCTCTTTACATTTATAAATTTAAAATTTATATTTATACTGACTTAAGGATTATGTGAGGAGTATTTTTAGCTTTGGGAGGGCAATAAAGTTCTCCTTTTTTTAGTTATTTACAGTAACTGATTTAGGAAGTGGGCCAGTGGTGGCCCGGCGGTACAGTGCTGGCTAGTTGTCTGGCTATCAGCTAGTTGTTACCCCCAGTGCAGCTAACTGGGCTATCAAAGGCCAGCAATATCTCTTACTGTCTGTGGTGAGAGGTATGTAAAAAAAAACATTAGAGTCATTCGTAAAGAGTATGCTTGGTGAGCTGTCCAGGGTACACTCTGCTCTTGCCCAGAGTCGGCTGAGATGGGCGGCAGCTGTCCCGTGACCCTAATTAGGATTAAGCAGTTCAGAAAATTAATAGATTGAATGAATGATTTAGGAAGAAATAAGGATTTACCTTTCAAATATATCAGATGACTAGGGACACTGATGTTATGAAGCAAATTGTTTTTACATTTTTAAACAGCATTTTTCTGCATCTTTGCAACATGACCAAAGAGACTTTGGAGCAGAACAGGAATTGATAGACTCATAGTCATAATAGTCATCAAAAATCACACCTTTGAAAAATTTTGTCACACCTCCCACATATTATTAACAGAGTCAAGCCTGTCAAGTGAGGCGGTCATGAATGTCACGAACATGCTCTTTTAATTAATCCCACAGTTTATTGATTGAGATTTAGTGATTTTGTTGGGCAGTGTTCAACAAGGCACACAGTTTTGCATGATGTAGGCATCATTCTAGAATGTGGGAGTGTCAATGTTGTGTCTTTATGCAGCATAGTGACATAATCTTAGAAGCGTTGTCCATCAAAGCTTAATTCAATAAATCCTTAAGAATTCTTTGTAATGAAAGCTTATTTTTATTACTATCTTATTGCTTTAATAACAGTGTATTACTACAGTATATATTCCACTGAAGTGAATAACTTTCTAACGTGTACATACACATGTTTTTTTTCTGTGGTGTTTCCAAATTCCTTAATAGGCCATGAAGAGTTAAACATATTCAGAAGAATTAAACTTTAAAATTTTTATATAAAACATGAGATCTTACTTTTAGCTACATTAGGATTTATTAAGTCTTGGAACTTGATGTTCCTATGTTTCGTGGATGTTCACTGTCTCTGTGATTTTCTTCGATAAAAAGTACGTCAGAGACTATTAGACTTTCTGAAAACATTTATCTTCCTCTGACGGCTTGTACTGGATCCACTTAGAGCCTCATTGCACATTCTGAGAAGTCTCTTCATGAGCTCTTCAGCTGAGCCATCCAGAGAAATATCATGTAAAGGAACATTAGCCAGGCACCGTAAAATAAAGTAATTCATTCATCTTCTTCTGCTTGTTCAAGGGTCAGGTTGCGGGGGCAGCAGCCTAAGCAAAGAGGTATGGACCTCCCTCTCCCCTACCACTTCCTCCAGCTTTTCTGGGGGGATGCCAAGGCATTTCCAGACCAGCCAAGAGACATAGTCCCTCCAGTGTGTTCTGAGTCGGCCCCAAGGTCAATGTGGAGAAGCAGCAGTTCTACTCCAAACTCCTCCCAGATGACAGAACTTCTCACCCTATCTCTAAGGGAGAGCCCTGCAACCCTGCGAAGGAAGCTCATTTCAGCCACTTATAATCGCGATCTTGTTCTTTTGGTCACTACCCAAAGCTTGTGACCATAGGTGAGGGTAGGAATTCACCACGACGGGCAGACACAAGTTCTGCTTTACAGCAGAGGCTGCAGCAATTAACCTGTCAACCTCCCGCTCCATCCTTCCCTCACTCATGAACAAGACCCCGAGAAACTTGAACTCCTCCACTTGGAGCAGGACATCATTCCAGACCCACAGGGTGCATTCCACCCTTTTCCTGCTGAGAACCATGGCCTTGAACTTGGAGGAACTGATTCTCATCCTGGTCGCTTCACACTCAGCTGCAAATCACTCCAGCGAAAGCTGGATGTGCCAGCTCGATGAAGCAAAAAGGACAACGTCATCTGCAAGAAGCAGATATGAGATCCTATGACAACCAAACCAGGGGCCTCATGTTCAAAGGTCCTTTCCAACGGTAAAGTTCAGATGTATAAAGATTGAAATGTCAGGTGCCTCACGCCAACTCGTGTGGTGCTTTGGCAACACTTAGAGGTAATGCTGGGAAACTGTTTATAATGTAAAAATTGTTTTGAAAATTAGTCCTCAGAGTTAATTAAAGCATCATTTGCAGCAAGAGCCGGTTTTCCTAATGTAATCGGCGCTGTCGATTGCACACACATTGCTATAAAAGTGCCAGCACAGGATGAATTTATGTCAACATAAAGCATTTTCATTCGATCAATGTACAGATCATATGTGATGCGCAAATGCTATTAACTAACATTGTGACGAGGTGGCCTGGTTCAATGCATGATTCGTACATCCTGAGTAACAGCATGGTTGGGAACTACAAGTTGGCACTGTGTGTGATGGGTGATTTCAACTATTCACCAATGCATTTATTGAGTCACTGATATTTGTGAGGATGCCTATGAGCAGGCAGTAATTTATGCCACCAATTGCACAGCACATCGCAGGTGAGGACACGGCCAGTCGGGTAGGCAGCAGGAATCCCCTGTTTTTGTGACATCTGAGTCCCCGACATGCACTCCCACCACCACTGAAAGAGCAGTGTCACCTATGATTTGCGGTGACTCTCTGCTCAAACAGGGTGAGGTCCTCCTCTCCTGTCCCCCTACCTGATTGGGCCAGAATTTTGGCTATGGGCAGCTTTCCTCCGCTTAACGGCCACCTTTAAGTCTGACCACTTCTTTTTTACTCCGCATGTCTTTCATTGACACCCTCACACACATTCTCCCACTCAGACCTCCTGCGTTTCTTGTTAATACTGGAGGATAGCAGGCCAAATAGTAAATTTTTGCGCACCTCCCCATCTTCCTCATATTGTAAAGGTTTTCTGATCCTGCAAAGAGGGGAATCTCCTTTGCAACAGAACTGGTGGAGTGGAGTGGCTGATTGCCCAATGTTGTAGGGTGCCCTCATGTCTGTCTTCCTTCTGGTTTCTCTCTATTTAGTTATGCTGTCATAGTTAGTCATGCTACCATTACACTGCTACAAGAACACCTAACAAATTAAATTTTACTATGTAAATCTGCTTTGCAACAAAAATAAAATAAAACTGAATTGAACTGGTGACAAAGGGCAGCCTTGGAAGAGTCCACCCCCCACTGGGAATGAGTTCGACATGTTGTTACCACTTTGGACCAAGCTTTGGCTCCTGCAATACATAGACTGGATGGAAGTAGCAACAGGTCTGGTATACCATATTCCTGGAGCATGCCCCAAGATAGCCCAAGGAACACAGTTGAAAGCCTTCTTCAAGTCTACAAAGCACATGTGGGTCGGGCAAACTCCAATGCCTCCAGGATCCTGTAGAGTGTGTAGTGCTGGTCAAGAGTGCTGTGGCCGGGACGAAAACCACATTGTTCCTCCCAAATCGGAGGTTCAACCATCGACCGTCCTCTTCAGTACCCCTGTATAAACTTTCCCAGATTTGCTGAGGAGTGTGATTCCACTATAGTTGTCTGTCTCCTTTTGTAAAAAGGAGAACTACCACCCCGGTTTGCCAATCCAGGAGCCCGGTCACCAAGAAACTTTTAGACTACCTCGCCGACCTCAGCCCCAGTGATGGGAAGACCCCCCCTCTAAAACCCAGTGTCTTCCTCTTTCACAGAGGGCATGTTGGTGGGATTAAGGAGGTCTTCGAAGTATTCTACATATAAATATTCTACCTACCAAAAACATCTCCAGTCGAGGTGAGCACCTCCCCACTCCCACTGTAAACAATGTTTGTGGAATACTGCTTCCCCTACTGCGGTGCTGGATGGTGGTCAAGAATCTTTTCAAGGCCAACCAATAGTCTTTTTCACAGAACTCCTCCCACACCCAAGATTTTGCATCGGTGACAGCCCGAGTTGCAGCATGTTTGGCCTGTCAGTACCTGTCCGTTGGCTCGGGAGACCTACAGGCCAAAAGGACACAACAGGCACCGATGACCTGCTGGCCACAGCTCTGGGCTACCACCTTAATAATGGAGACACGGAACATGACACATTCAGACTCTATGTCCCTGGTCTCCATTAGGATGTAGTTGTAGCTCTGCGGGAGGTGGGAGTTGAAGGCCCTTCTGACAGGAGACTCCACCATACATTTCCAGGAGACCCTTAACATTACGCTTGCAGTACTACACATCTCCCTGGTCTGGAGTGCAGTCTCCCCTGCCTTCTGAGTCAGCTCACCATCAAGTGGCGATCGTTTGACAACTCAGCTCCTCTCTTCACCCGAGTGTCCAGAACATGCGGCTGCAAGTCCGATGACACGATTACAAAGTCGATCATCAAACTGCAGCCTAGGGTGTCCTGGTGACATGGACACTTATGGACACCCATATGTTTGAACATGGTGTTTGTGATAGATCACCCACAACGAGCACGAGCACTGTCTCCCCGGACAATGAGAGAGTCTCCAGGGGGAACACCCTCTAGCACACCCCCTAGGGACCCCAAAAAGGGTGGGTATTTGGAACTGTTATTTGGGCATAAGCACAAATAACAGTCAGGACCGGTCTCCCCATCTGTAGGCGGAGAGATGGCTACCCTTTCATTAACCGAAGAGAACCCCAACATGTGGGCACCGAGATGGGGGGCAACAAGGATGCCTACACTGGCTCACTGCCTCTCCCCCTCATGAGCAACTCCAGAATAAAACAAGGTCCAGCCCCTCTCGAGAAGGGTGGTTTCAGAGCCCTAGCTATGTGATGAGGTGAGCCCAACTATATCCAGTTGGTATCTCTTAACCTCACGCAACAGCTCAGGCTCCTCCCCCTTCAGAGAGGTGACATTCCAGGTCCCAAAAGCCAGAGTCAGTAGCCGAGGATCGGTCCAGCAGAACCCCGCCTTTGTCTGCCACCTGGCTCACACAATTTCTGTCCTGTGGTATTCTCCCTCACCTGTAGCCATATATATACAGTGTATATACTGTAATTTTCAGTATAAAATTTTTAATTCAGTATTAATCTTTCAGTGTTTCTCTTGCAGCACACCTTTGTAAATTATTTCTAAATGCACTGGGCTCTGATAAATGTTAATATTTCTCATGTTGCAGCCTGAAAGCGATATTTCGCTTACTATTATTGTTCACACTTGTAGGTAAAACAAGTGTATTCATATGTCTATTGGGAATTCACAGTGAAAACGAGATCTGCAAACACTTTACAGAAGGCTCATTACAGTCATGCTCTGTTAGGTAATGGTGATCTGCAGATAAAATGACATTCATCAGTGACTGGCTAGTTCATTGCAAAAGCGAATGTGAAAGATTTAGTGAAGGAACAGAAAGAAACTGCAATGTGCACTGGACTGTGCTCTTTTCATTATCCTGCTACTAATCAATAATGGCTGCATCTCTTGCCAACAGAAAAACAGAACATGACACACACACACACACACACACACACACACACACACACACACGCAGACACACACACGAACATATACCCTCGTGTGCCTTTGTCTCAGAGAATGAAGCAGTTGATTCTCTTAGAAATCTTGTATATTTTCCTGCAATGGCTAAAGTACTAATAGAGTCAATATGTTAATAAAGATCTGCTAACTGGGGATTGATTCCTCCATTCATTTTGAGTTCCTGTTTTATTCTAGTCAGGCTTGTGACAGATCTGATGCCTCAGGAATGCAGTTTGGATGGAATTATATCAACAAAGAACTCTAATCCAGAAACATTTAAGTTGATGAGAATCAAAACGCCAATGGCCTAAATATTTACTTTATACATTTAGACAGAAAGTCTTCTACCTGAGCTGCACCTAAACATGATATTGTTCAATGATGACCCATTTTATCAATAGGATTATACTCAAATCAGCCATAATTTTTAATGCACTGAGGTAAACTGAATAACAGTGATTATCTTATTATGGTGGCATCTTAAAAGGGGTGTGATGCATTAAACAGCAAGTGAACAGTCAGTTCTCAAAGTTGATATGCTAGTAGCAAGAAAAATGGGCAATTGTAAGGATCCAATTAACTTTGACAAGGCCAACATTATAATGGCTAAATGACTGGGTCAGAGCCTGTCCGAATACACAGGTCTTGAGGAGTGTTCTTGGATGCAGTGGTTAGTACCTACTCAAAGTCATATAAGCAAACAATGAACAAGGAACAGATTCACAGGCAACCAGGCTGTGTGGCCTTATCCCAATACAAATTGCTGAAGAAGTTAGAGCTAGCAGTGATAGAAAGGAACCACAAACTAAAGTACATTGCAGATTACTGCATTACAGTCGGAATGCACATGCTTGATCCCTGTCCACCAGTGAATTTTAAAACTGAACCATGGAGTAGTGGAAAAAGGTAGACTGGTCTGATGAGTCTCATTTTCTTTTACATCATATGGGTAGCTGGGTGCGTGTGCATTGCTTTCATGGATAAGATATAACGACAGGATGGACTATGTCTAATAATATACAATTGATTTACTACACTACACTAGTCACAGTTGAGACATTGGTACAGATGGTCATATGTCTGTACACACTGTATGTGAAAGTGTGTAAGTGCATACATCTCAGTGTATATGCGTATATATGTGGACATAATTTAAATCTATTAAAACATGACATTTTTGGTATATGTTTTATAATTTTTTACATGAAATGTCTTGTCTCGTTTTAACTGGACCATTGATTTTGTAATAAAGTAGAATAGAATTGAATAGAATGCACCCTATCATACTGCTCTTCAGGAATGGTTTGAGGAAAATTTACCTTTAAATCCCCCATCTGTGGAATAAAGGCCAGACCTAACAACTTTTAGGAAATGAAGAATATGCTGTGAACTATTTAATGCCATAGAAAGCAACACACCAAGGTTTTGTGAAGTTCATGACTTAAGGGGTTTGATCTATTTTGGCAACTCAAGTAGGACATACACAATAATAGGACGATGGTTATAATATTTATGTGGGCAAGAAGTTTGTAGGAATCTAGATCTGGGAATGTAGTTGGGGATCGTTGCTTTATAAATTCGTTTTAATACGTGAACCAGTGTTTGCAGGACTGTGCTAGATAATAAAAAAAAGATAAATGTCCTCTACTGTCCAAACAGCTTACCAAACACATACAATTTGAGAATTAGCCTTAAAACCAACCATATATA
>JBCNYG010000006.1:16973181-16995977 GCA_039654305.1 Porochilus rendahli | reverse complement strand
GCCCAGAGTCGGCTGAGATGGGCGCCAGCCTCCCCGCAACCCTAATTAGGAATAAGCGGTTCAGAAAATGAATGAATCATATTACACGTACAAGATTCTTTAACCCAACCATACCTGTACCTGACTTGCCTGCTGGGGACTTGTTATATCAATCATGTCATTAAAACTGCTCTAGTTTTTTTCATTCAGTGTTGCCCTTAATTAGCATTGTGAGTTGCACTCTAATTCCACTGCACTAAATTATTGTGCATGAAATTCTCAGAACTGGCAATGACACAGGCAAGCTGAAAGTGAGTGATTATATTATTTAGTTTTTAGTATTTTTGTAGGGTTTTGTTTGTTTGTTTGGTTTATCCAGGCAGAAATGTCACATCTTTAGACTTCATTTCAAGTTACACTGTGAGCCAGTCAACATGTGACTCAAGTGTGACTCTAATCTGATCGCCTATTTTCAGCGGGTATGCTGAGCGGAATGTGACTACAGAAGGTCTTTGCCCTGGGTAAAAAAAAATCTCAAGATAATCAGTGTGGGCTAATAATGTCAGCTACCTTTAGCCTTTCCTGCCACTGGTGTTAATTATCAGACAACCGTTCTAAGAAATAAAAATACATATTCATATTTTTGTACTATTAAGAGATATATCATTTTTAATTTGTAGTTAAGTTTTTGTTAATTAAATGCAGTCAAATTATACTGATTTAAACACAATTCCCTACTAGAGTTCTTTGGTTGGTTTGCTTTAAGAGAAGTTGTACTTAATGGATGCAGTAAAGTCGAACAGAATATTTGCAAATAGTGACTGTGCCAGGTGAAAAGAAATCAACACATTCTATTTTATGCCACATAATATGTCCAAAAAAGATCCAGACACCTTTTTAAAAAAGTTTTTGTTATTATTTAAGTCATGTCTTGTGTTTATTTGTGCACACAGCCATGTAATCTCCATGGAAAAAACTGGCAGGATATTTGGAAGCTCTAGAGGCCGGAGTGGAAATATTTATAAGCAACAACAACTCATCCATGAAGTGACAGGCCACACAGATTCACTACTGAAGAGTCCGACGTACATACCAAGTAAAAGTAATTTGTCTTCAATTAGTACAACCACTGCTGTCTTACAGAATATGTCTGGAAGCTCAATTAGTATACCAGGAGCTAAACATTGATTTTTTTATTTATTTATTAATTACATTTTTTGTAATGTCTTTGCAGCCTCCCAAAATTGATGATCAGACCTAAGATCACCATGCACAATGCCAAACATCAGTCAGAGTGATATTTAAACATTAAGTATTTAGTGCCATTATACTCTAAAGGACTATAAAAATGTACTCTGGAGTGGTGAATCACACTTCAATGTCTGCCAGTCCAATAGATAAGTCTTGGTTTGGCAGATGCCTAAAGAACACTACTTCTCTCCAAATATAATTCCACCTATAAAATGTCAAAGAAGAAAAAAGCTATAAGGCTGTTTTTCATGTTTAAAGCAGTCAGAACCTACTAGGCGACATCATAAATAATTTTCCCTGTTTTAAGATTGTGGGACATTTGTTTTGGTTTCAACTTGCACTGCCTGTGCATTCAAAGTACATATCAATACACAACACACAAAAAAAATGTTGTGCAGACATTGCATACATCAGATGAAGTTTGCAGAGAAATCCATGGAATGTCTTCAGTATACACAGTTTGTACTTTTTTGCTTGTTGATTTTATTAATTAGTTTTGTGTTACATAGGCTAAAATGAGGAATATTATTAAGTCCAGCCGCACTTTCTGACTTATGGAGTGGTTTAACTCTCCAAGTATAGGATTTCAATTAAAAATTAGTGCACTCCTGATGGAATTATATGTGATGTTGCATAGGTTTTTGTAAACAATGTCATTTGGAATGTACTAAAAGTGGTCTAACAAAATATTAGAGTGTGCAACATTTTTGGCCATGCAGGTACATTTTAAACAAACAGAAGTTGATCCTAACAGCATAAGCAGTGGTACCCCACCATCAAGTATTTTTTTTACTAATTTGTATGTCCCAAATACTCACAAAATTACTCTCAAACTGATTTCAGACATTTGACCTTGCTGTGAGTAGGAACCTGTTTGAATAATTTCCAAAATGTCATCTGCTGGTTACAATGATAGTGCCATTTTAATTCTATAAACATTCAACCAGTCAATCCTAAGATGTTATCCCCCCCCACACACACACACACACAAAAACAAACAATCGCAGTCACACCTAGGGGCAACTGGTGGAAAAAAAATAATAAAAAATGGTGGAAACCACAGGCAAGAATGGGGATGCAAACTCCACAAAGTAATCCCATCACCAAGCCTGGGACCCAAACCTTCCTATTGTGAGCTGGACAGAGTGACGTTTTGTAGTCATTATTCTTTATTTTTATCACATAAACAAAACAGATACGGTGGGGCGGATGTCTCAGAAGAATTTCATGTTTCCCTCTCACAGACAAACACTCACACCTTCACCTGAAGAAGCAACTGCATCCCAAGAAGCCTCAAAACTATGGTCTCCCAGTATCCTACTTTTTTGCTTACACAAACATTTCTCCATGTCCATCGAATGTCTCAACTGCCTCCACATTCTCAACAGTACCACCCTGGAAGCTCAGGGCAAAGAAGAAAAGATTCAAGCTCAGGAGTGTGGATGATTAGCAAGAAGTCCACTTAAAATTATCGACGAATGAGGCCGTACTGGTGACTAGCGGCAATCTTACTTCGGACAAACAAGAAATCCCCAAAGTGCATACAGAGGTTTCTTACTGTGCATGGGCTGCTCACTGGCATATGTTGAAACTATTTATGCATGCACAAAAATGTCAAATGAATGGCACAAACATCAATGTCCAGGGACATATGTATAAAATGAACAACAATGAAATCAAAACAAAATTAATACAAAATTTGGTGTATGGAGAAAAAAATTTCCATTTCCTGGCATATACTAAGCCAAGCCCTGCAATGGCCTGTTAAGCTTTCCAGGGTGTACTCTGCCCTTTTCCAGAGTCAGCTAAGATGGGTGCCAGCCTCCCCGCAACCCTAATTAGGATTAAGAGGTTCAGAAAATGAATAAATTTTTAGCCAATTTGTTATAGTGTGAATTCTGCTTTAGGTACCATTGGTCAGAACCACATCATCATATCAAGACCTAATAATCACTCTATGGCCTTTGAAAAAAAAAAGGATTTAGATGCCTGAGGTCGTGGCAAATGTATTTAAAAGATCCGTAAATTATTTGTGAGAAAAAAATTAATATTTGCACATGTTACTGTAAGGAACATTATCTACAAGGGTTGACGGTGGGGTTGAAAAGGGCAGTACATGCAAGAAAACCCTTAAGTATCTTGCTACTCAAAGAATTTTGCATGGAAGATTGGTCAATAATTTCTACAAGCCAGTGTCAGAGACTGGGGAACAATTATGCAAAATGCCTTCAAGAAGTATTTTTGCTAAAGGGAGCGAAAATCACTTCTGAGGCCAGAGGTGTACTTACTTTATTTACAGCAGAGTATTAAACCTACTGATAATTTGGCCGGCTACTTGCTCAAATATATTAAAAGAATCAACAATTTTCATTCGATGTCCAAAGTTTTTCACATGACTGTATGTTATTGGCATTATTTTATCATTAGCTTGTATTTTGATGTATTTTATCATTAGCTAGTGAACTAATCAAAATAAACAATGAAATGCATGAGAAAATAGCTGACTATTTTCTGACTATTATTTAGTACCTTGTGGTCACATTTAATTATGTGTATAATTACGTGTCCAGTATAATTATATGTTGGAACACGATATTAAAAAATAAAATTAATATTTTTTAACAGTAAATACAGAATTTTCACCCCTGCCTATGCTTGATGCATTTTGCCACTGTACTTCTCGTTCATCCAATAAAAAGAATAAAAAAAGGAAAAAAAAGATGTGCTGGATCAAGAGCTATTTCTGAGGGTGCCAAATAACGAAGTAGGAAAACTAAATTTGTAGTCATTAATGTGATAATTACAGCTAGAATAATTGATTCAGGAATAATCTGGCAATACATTAGATGCCTGCTGTATTCGAGGTTTACGTAAAAGTGTTATTTGCATCGGCATATTAGTTTTTCTTATTATTTCTACAGTATAATTTGTCCTCCTGTAGAGATTTTTCTATACTGTTTATATCAGTAATAATTATGTTTATCCCTGGATCACCTTTGTTATACTGCCACAACACATGGGGAGCTAGCACCACAGTTTACCCACAAGCCAGTTATATGAAACTTAAAAACAGGAAAAGGCAGGGAGGTAAACTGTTCAGTGCATGCGTGAGTGCTCGCACAAAGGAAAATTCTCATGAGACTTTGGCACATGAAGCAAAAACAACCTCACACGGGTTGTGGGAACGATTACACACCATAAACACCATAAAAGCCATATGACAAGAAATTGCGTTGATGGAAGGAAATTACACACACCATAACACCACATATGTAAGGATATGGTGCTGATTCCTAGTAAAATGCCAGGGTTCAGAGAGATGGTTGGACCCATTACATCAGGTATGTTATACCAGCGTCAAACCCTTCACCAATGTTGACTTGCCACTTTTTTGTTATAAATGCCGGGTCAGAATTTAAAAGGAGCTTTATGTATTTAGTGAAATGACTATACAAAATTGTTTTTGCGTTAATCTTGAAGCTGAGGAATTTTCATTGCTGTTGAAACAAGTTTCAGCCAATCATGATGAAAACACAGAATGGTCATTTAAAACATTGATAGATTAATTTTAAAAAATTCTATATTGTGATATGTACCATAACCATGATACAAAATCATTTATATTGTGATAGATTTTTACCATACCGCCCAAGTCTGCACTAAAATCCCTGCAAAGTTTTGTTAGCTGTAAAGGTAGAAACATGCATTGTTGAAAAGAAAGAAGCACTGTTTAGAAAATCAGCAATGGTTTTTTTACACGCCTCTCACCAAATACGGTGAGAGACATGGCTGGCCTTTGATAACCCAGTTAGCTGCACTGGAGGGACAGCAGTGACAACTCATTGATAGTGGGGTTTGAACCCCCAACCTATCAGCACCCTATCAGCAGGCCACCACTGCCCCTATTTTAAATCAAATATTTTGGATTTAATAAAAAAAAATCAATCCAATGCATAGTTTATAGTTTCAAGCATGTTTATGCATAAAATATTATGAAGACACAAATGGCACCCATTTGGTGGAATAATCCTACTATATTTAAAAGATCTAGTCTAGACTCGAAAACTAAAGTACATGCAAGACATTTTAGTAATCTGAATGTTGGAGGGAAGAAAATCAAAAACTGAACCAAACGACGCATAGATACTGACCTAAATTTTGAACCTGAGCAGTAGATTTTTTATTATCCATGTGCTGAGAACAGAGGAGAAGACCTTTGCTGGCCTGAGCAGATCATCAAGTGTAAAGCAAACGTCTTGTGAAAAATTACTGGCTTTGCATGAAAAGAGAGACAAATTCCCTACTGACTTCAGAAGAAATGTTGGACAAGGCACACGCTATCTGCTGAAACTTGGATACCCTGAGCCTTTTGCTTGCAAATGCATGCATTTTGACTGTCTCTAGGCATAGCAAAAAGATGAAGGCGATTTTCCCCTCAATATGCTACCAAATGTTACTGTTTTCTTTGTCCAGGTCTCTGGTGCAGCCACAGAATACCTATTTGCCAAACCACTTAATCCTACTAGGGCTGCAGGGAGGCTGGAGCCAGACTATTGCAGGGCCAACGTGCACGCACACATACACACAACCATTCACAATCACATTCACACATAGGAGCAATCTGGAACACCGAGCCCAGGACTCGAACCCAAGACATGTCACCACTACAGCCACAGAATTATACTGCTCAATGTTTTTTAAATCAAAAAAACAAATTATTGTTTTGGTAGGATCTTAATAGACTAATTGTTGTCATTCACATATTGTATACCTCACTTTCAGGATTTTTCAAATATCTCTTACAACGTTGCATTATCTTCAAAAACCTTCTTTTGCACTGCAATTAACTGATCTTTCTGGGTGAACCATGTTTTTGTTACTATGCTATTTACTGACTGGGCACAGAGCCACATTACCGCGGCTAGGCATATTTGTAAAGTCCCAATCACTGGTAGTTTAAAATGGTTTAAATATATCTTTATTGGAGATTGAGTGTGTTGATACACTGTGTATCAAGCTAATTTGCAATTGACAGAGTAAGAAATCTACCCAAAAAAAAGTAATGAGGTAAAACCATTACATTATCATGTGATTTGAAACAGCTCCTAGTTTCTCTCCCACTGTCCGATGACATGTACATTGGGCTATCAGGATATTCTAAATTGCCCCTAGGTGTGAATGGATGTGTATCTTAAAGAGTAAGATCTGCAAGGGGCTCTCAAAATTTTCAGATAAGAACATATGAAACCACAAATCCACATCCTTTCTCTCTTTTTTTTACTTATATTTTAGCTCAGTGTTATTTTATGTGCAATATTTGTTTCTTATGTGCAATATTGAGGGAGCTCTGAGTCCAAGAATTTCATTGCTGGTAGTGATGTTCCTATATATGACAATAAAACTTGAAACTTGAAAAAATCCATCAAAGGCCTGGTAGTTGAGGAACACTTTCTGTGTTTCAGAAACATTTTCTGTTTGTAAACAAACGAAGAGAAAATTATTGAAATGTAAAAACAGTATTCCTCAAAGAGTAGGAAATTTCACCCTCTAAAGTGTGTAATATCATTAAAAGTTTCATGCAGTCAGGATTAATTTGCATCAAGTGAAAGGGCACAAACCTAAGCTGAACACATACTTTATATTGAAGTATAGAATATAGAAACATTATTCATCTATAGTTAATAAAACCACATGGACATGAGATTATCGTGGCAAATCTTTGTCAAGCAGTACAATACAGAATAAAATCCACAAATGCCAGTTTAAAATTTACAGTGAAAAATGCATGCTTTATTAGGTCTGTGTTCAGAAGCACTGTTGACTACTCTGGGCTTCAAGGCATGTTGGATAGACCATCACAAAGTTGAACTATATATTGTGGTTAAAGGAATTAGTATTCCTGGCGTTTTTGAATGCAGTGGATGCCCTGTCCTGTACTCCAGACCAAAGACAAAAAAGTCACAACAAGTCCGGTTATCACAAAAGTCCAGGGTCTGTCACCGTATGGGCTTGCAACAAGCCAAGGTTACTTACACTGTTGTGGTAGCAACAATAATGTAAAAAATAACTTCAGATTCTGGAGCAACCACATTCTGCACACATTACAAAGGCACTTCTTCTGTCACTAATAGAAAACATGAAGTGTTTGAAATGAAAAATGTGTCAATGACCGACCCTGCACTGTTGCACTTAATGACTGGTTTTACAGAAGAATGTAATAAAATTCCTTGAAAACTTCCTGAAATGCTTAATAAATTGGTGTCTTCAGGTTCTATGTGTTGTAGAAAGAAATGGCATCATTATAAAGCAGTAAATGTTTTACCGTCCCAATTAAAAAAAATATGTTGTAAGAATCAAAATGTAAAAATATTTTGAAAAATAAAAATGAAATAAATAAATAAAATTTATGATGTAACACAAAAAATAATGCAGAACAATATAGCAGCAATACAGCAGCACGGGTAAAATAGTTACAATTAATTCTTTAAGTTTGTTCCCAGTTTTAGGTGTTGACCTAAAGTGACCTATCACAGGATAAGTGACCTATCACATGATTACCACCATCCAGAAGGGACAGTGAAAGCAAGCATCACTACTGATATTGTGATAGTGGCACACAATTGTTTTAAATATATAATGGCTGCAATAGTTGTGTAACAGTCATGCCATGTGAATTGGCATCACACAACCTTCAGGCCACTAGAACAGAACCATAATCACTGGCCTACAGCTGCCAGAGTCTCTCAGTGTAATGCCTTGAGTGCATTTTGACCTTTAAATCTGAATACTGAGATGAGTTCAGCAAGGATTTGTGGAGCTGCAGTTGTACCCCCTAGCTGTTTTGCAGTGTTTGTTTAAAATATTAATTAGGTAAAGTTCAACACACTTATAACGCTTCACTGCTGTGGAGACAGATTTCCTTTATATGTGCCAAAGAGTGTAAATAAAAGTGTGTTTGTGTGACCGTCTGCTCTTGTGTGCATGACTGTATCAAAGGTGCTACTGTGTCACTGTGGTTATTGTTCTAGGTGCTTTAGACGCCATTAAAAAATACTATATCTAATAGGTGAAAGAGCTTAAAGTAAAAAAATAAATTATTAAAATGAGATGCACTTTGCATCTATGTGAACTCATCTATCTGCTCTGAGTAAACACCTCTGTCTACCCCTTAAATGAATGAGGAGATACGCCAGCTCATTTACAGATTTACTGTTTAATCCATAATAAAGCATCTTGGAAAAGAGCAATAAAGTCTGGCAAGAACTTTTGCACCTTAAAAGAGTGCATGATTTAGCACCAGTCTCATTCTTGTAAATCCTTTGATGTCTAGTGAAGGAAAATCCATGAGCTTGAGAACTGTGAAAATGTTGCATGCACTGCAAGTCATCACCAATAGTGCTATTCAACACTCAGACCATTTCAAAACAGACATAAAACGGTGTGAGAATAAGAATGGGAAGAGAGAGATGTCCATGAGTAAATGAATGTAACTGATGAGGCAAAACAAGTGGCATTTATGGCTGAATGCAAGGAGAATTGCATGCTCATTGAAAGCATTGAAATACGTAATGTTGACAAAAGGGCTGTGGAGGTGGGGGGCACCTCTTTTGTTCAAGTAGGGAAATATCCAAGTTGATTGCGAGGAACTGAAGCACATGGATAAAGGCATAATGTGTAACTGATGATGCAGTAGAATGTGTAAAAGGTTAGAGAGTAAAGAGTTTAATCAGTGGCGATCTCAGTACTGATTGTTATAGAGCAGAGGTGAATATTTGTAGAAAATTGTGTCTGCACTGTTTGTCATCTAGCCAGTGCAAGCAGGTGCTGATCCAGACCACATCGCCTCTCCACTGGTAATAGTATTTTAGCTGTATGCTTTAAATGTGCTTATAGCAGCACTTATGCCTAAGGCCTATAATCACAGCCACAATTCTGCCACACACCCTGCCTTAGATATGTCTTTAATCACAGCTACAGCACTGATGAATGCCACTGCATTAATGTCTTTTTTTTTCTTTCTTTCTTTCTTTTTTTTTGGTCAACATTCATTAAACACACAGCTGTCTTTAGGCCACCAGTTTAGAACGAGGAAGGGGATCAATCACAGAGACTACAGATCAGCAGCAGATGACAATCATAGCGAAGTGCAGATTCGTGCATTATTCATGCACAGCAGGTGCAAAATTCATCCTGAATGCAAGCAAATTTGGATATATTACTCCACAGAATTCATTAAAATTTTGTGAGTTGCCTTTTGATCTTTCAGAATATTTCAAAATTCATGTAGCATACAGGAGTGAAACTAATGACTTGTATTAGCTGTAGCATCAGGAATGAATTGAATAAAAATGAAAGAAGCACGGTGGCTTGTGGGGTTTGTGTGTGTGTGTGTGTGCGTGTGTGTGTGTGTGTGTCTTGTTTTTTTTTTTTTTTTACAGTATTAAGTGTTGTGGATAAATAGCGTTAGGGCAGCACAGTGGAGTAGTGGTTAGCACGACTGCCTCACAGAAAGAAGGTCCATCCTGGGTTACAGTCCTGGGTTTGGGCAGTTGAGCAGTCGAGTTTTCATGTTCTCCCCATGCTTGCGTGGGTTTCCTCAAAGTACTTTGAGTCAAGTTTCCTCCCACAATCCAAAGACATGCACATTAGGCTAATCAGCTGTCCCAAACTGCCCCAAGGTATGAGTGTGAGAGTGAATATGCTTTGTGTGTGTTGGCCCTGTGATGTTCTGGCGAGCTGTACAGAGTGTACCCCGCCTTCACCCAGTGTCAGTGGTAGGCTCAATTCTCCCCTTGGACCCTAACAGGATTCAGCATTTGGCAAATGAATGAAATTGAGAGAATTTCCCAGGAAAATATCTTTTAATTGCCGAATTCAATATCCAAAACAGTTCACCGTTACTGCAGGTCAATTTCTTCATATCACAATAAGCCTAACTCATGCTTATATGGTTAAAGCAGAAAAATATTTGAGATTCTAGGTTAGTATGAGATTATTTCAGGTGTTATAAACTCTGGCAGTCAGATTGCTTTTAGCATAGAAGTGCTACAGCAGAACGTTTGCCCAGATCCCATCACCAGAAACCTAATTCAACATGTTGGATTCTTTGAAGCTAAGCGTAATAATCAAACACACAATAAATGATACAGTAAAATACATTAAGTTGAAATATCTTCTTGAAATGTACTACAAAGGTGAGTTTATTAATATTTCCAATGTAATGTTAAACAAGAGAGCAATTTACTATTTATGAGACTGGTTTTTATACCGCAGGTCCTTCTGTAATTCTTCTAATTACTGTTCTGTTTACACTGTATGAAGGTGGACAAAATCATGATTCATAAACATTCAATTTATCATTAAATAACATACATATGTATATCCTTTCAGCTCAAGCATTCATTAAAATCTTGCTATTTAACATTCGTCATATTGATGTATTGCTTGACATTCCAAAATACATATAGACTATATTGGAAACATGAAAATTTAAAAATGACATTCTTATTCGCCAAGTCTATATATCAACATGTTAATCGTATGGATAATGAACATAAAGTGTCATTAATCTAAATTTGCATTTTCTATTTAATTATTCAGCCATCTTCAGTAACTGCTTTATCCTGATCTGGCACTCAGTGAATCTAGACCCAATCCTGGGAATACTGTGCATGGAGTAAGAATACATCATGGATTGGATATCCAGTCCATCGCAGGGCCACATTCACACAAACTTACAAAGTAAGGCCTTTTAACATAGCATATCCATCTACTGACATGCTGTTGAGACGTGGGAGGAAACCAATGAACCCAAAGGAAATCCAAACAGATGGTCATTAAATCTCAGAACAGCACCTGTTTTGCCACCAGGAACTTTTATCTTAAATAATCTGCAGGGTTCATAGCTGACAAAAGCTCTAGTAGTTATCCTAAGCATAACAGTAAGAAACACATGAAAGTTTAAATACAGTTGCTTGTTTCAGGTCCGTGTATCTTTTGGTATTTGATTTTTTTTCTTCAAACACTGACATTAAAAAAATAAAAAAGAGTGCTTATTTGATTTTCGTTTTAAAATACAAAAAACTAAACTGAAATACGAGGCATTTTACTTCGTGTTGGACTGAAGAGAGTCCCCGCAATTGAAAAAATACTTAGATTTCCTTTCTCTTCTTTAGCATACAAAAATACAAAAAGGCAGAAATGGAAAAACGGCTGTTTTCTCATGTCCAAAGACCGGATGTTGTCATTATTTTCTTATTCTTTTATTTAATGGAGACCTGCTGCCTGTTACTGCCTGCAGGATTTTCGCCACCTACTGTTCTGTATTTTCTCGCATTTGGGCAAGCACTCAAAACAACGCCAACACTGACCGTTGCTTGACTAGGAAGACATGAAGTTTTTTTTTTACGGAAAAACTTAGTCGCATATTTCAGGTAAATTATGATGAACTCCACGTTTGTCTTCCTCCCTGAGACACACTCTTTTATTATTTCGGAAAGCAACGTACTGGTCCATGCTGGTCACGGTCAGTGTTGGCATTGTTGTGAGTGCTTGCCCAAATGCCTCATGTGGCACAAATTTTGTTGTATTGTCAAAGAACGATAGGCAGTGGAAAAGTGGAGAAGGACAAGGTAGTTGCCAGTTTAATGAAAGGATGGTGTGGTGTGGTGTTTTAGGTTTTCAGAAACAAAGCTATTTGTGCTGCACAGGCCGCCGGGTTAAGAGCAAAATAGGCAGAGATTTCAAAACTTGTAGATGGACTACAACTAGTCTGAACTTTGACCAGTGCATACATGAGATTTCCGAATGGTGAACTGCAGTGTGTGTGCTCTTTGCTCAACACAGCGAGAAAATGTTGTGGCGCTGCACAAGCCATAGAAAATAATGGATTTCTAAGCACAGCAGTGCCATACTTTGAAAGCCCCATAATGTACTGAATGACCTGATTACATTTATATATGCATAATGAGTAAGTAAACAATCATAAAAAGTAAGTAAAGCCTTCTACTTCAACAAGAGACATGAAAGTTTGAAAAAGGTCCAATGACTAGCATTACGCACCGATATTTTTAGTACTAGAGAATCATCGTAATTGCATTACCACCCATGAATACAGCTTAGAGGTAAGCGTAGAGTGATACTTACCTTAAACAAACGCAGGATATTAGCCACCATAATGGACACTGAGCTTGAAGAAGCACCAATGACACCCACAACTCTCTCTGGCTTTGTGACGATAGGAGATCCACCATCCGCACACTTCACGTCCATCCCATCCTTCTCTATAAGTGCCTGGACAAAAGTAAGTGATTGCTCCAGAGCATGTGTATCTCGGGAGCAAGTGTCCAGAATACGGGCCCCTAATGTGATGTTGGGAAGCAAGTCTTGGTCATTGTTGATACGGTCCAGTGCAAAAAGCATTGCCTCCAGACGATGAATTCCTTTCTCCTTCTTCAGTTCTCCACATGGTTTTCCACCATGGCCTCTGGCATGCACTGGGAACAGTCCTCCCAGGGAGATGTCTCCATCAATGCGAATAGAATTTAGATGCGCATGGCCTGGGCCTTTAGGTTTTGCTGCCAAAGTAGCCAGAGAGAGACTAAGAAGAACAAGCAGTGAGCATAAGCCATAATAATTGGTCCATCTGACGCCACTTAATAATGGTGGAGACATTGCAACAGTCCAGTTCTTGTCAACCTCTCTGTATTTTTTACTTGGTTAAGAAGTCGAGCAGTGGAGGCACCTTTCAAGGAAGTAAAAACATTTTAAAGTGCATTGTTATATCAATATATCAAGGTAGGTGCAATAAAGTGAAATAGACATTTGGACATTTGGCTCTACTAAAAGGCACAATCTCTTACTCCATTGTTCATGGTCCATAAATATTCATCTCCTTGAGGTCAGGTTTTTCAATATTTCCCTTTAGGCCAGATATAGAGCTTTGTCCTCTGGAGTGTTTTCCTGGAAAACAGAAATGACAAAATGGAATCAGTAAAAGAAATTGTGAGGAACATCTGGATTGGTTTAGGCAGTGGTGCATTTTCGGTTCAACTTCCTGATGCATCTACATAACAACTGCTCTTTCTCTCTCTCTCTCTCTCTCTCTCTTCATCTATCTATCTATCTCTCTCTTTTACACCCCTGCCTATACAACTCCCCGTGGACGCACACACAAAAACACACATACAGCCTCTTGTATCTTGTAGATAAGTAGTTGCTATGGGCTCCCAAGGTTGAAAACAGTTAGCTCTCATTTGTCTGTTTTTGCTATTCAGAATAAATGTAGTGCATTATAATGAACATTTTCTCTTTTCTTTCACCAAAATTTATTCTATTTCTATTTCAGTTTTTATGTTTTTTAGTCACAGGATATCATCAGAAATTTTCTTTAAATGAATCCTCACTTGGTATGCTGATATGAAACAGAAAGTCAACCATGGATAAGTTCTGGGTTTTACTTTTGTAAGTTTTTTGAGGAACAAAAAATGCTTTCACAGTTCTTTCAATGCAGAAGGAAAATAAAGGATTTTATTCTTCTTGCTGTCATTTCTTTATATACAGTGAAAATGAAATTGTAACATACAAGTATTTTAGGTTTTAACAAGTGAAAAACGGTGTTCATATCAAAGCCTGCTATTTAGTGTAGCAGACAAAACCCTGGTAGGGGTTTTTACCTACTCCTAGAAAATCATGAAAAGCTGAAAATAAATGAAAAGTTTACTCACTTTAGGTAGATCATCAGCTAAACTTATATAAAAAAATACCTTAAAAGTTAAAACATTTCTATTTATAATTTTAAAACTTCATAGCATACAGCATATGTATTGTTATCAGTACCTAATGCAAGTAGTTACACATGCTAAATTTCTTGCTACCTAGTAAAATACATCTACATATTCACTCAGTTATCACCCCATGTGGTCTTTTACCTAACAAGCCACATAATTTATATGCATCCTGAGTCACACACACAGAAGAAGGGAGCAAAGAATGGCCAAGAGTTTAAATTTACACAAGGAAGAAGGGTCAAGGTGGAAAATTTTCTCATATCTAATGCATTTTTCATATTGCTTTCCAACTACAAGGTTAAAATTCATAACGGTCTCAAATGACATTATTAATTTACATTAACATGGCACTTTTGACAAATTAACCAATTTGGCAGATGCTCAATCACCCACATCTTAAAGCTACACCCACACAGCATAACATGACTTCTTAGCAAATTAAAATATCTTGAATATAGTCAAATTTATCAACCATTTCCTATTGTAAATCTATTTTCAAAGTCTATTTCTACTAAAATATGCTTTGCATATCATATCATTTATGTTTGTTTGTTTTTGTTTTTGTTTTTTGTTTTTTAGATATTTTAAGTCTAAAGGGTTCACATAAAGTCTTTAGACATTAAGTCTACATAACAGGTACATAAAACAGACTGGATTATTTTTTTGGATTTACAATAATCTAGTATCCAGAAATATAATTTACATTTACCTACAATCAGTATATATATACCATATATGTATTATATACCACCATGCCACCATATAATCAAGATTTTTTTATTTGTGATTTTAGGAGAAATAAACAACATGAGTATGATTCATCAATTAGTTTCTTTGTACCACTTTGTACAAGACACCTAATATCTTATCTTGGGGTATTCCATTCATTTTGATGCGGTCAAAATATAAGCAGCTGCAGAAGTGCCAGTTACATACAATCAGAGGCCAAATACATTCACCCATGACCTATTTCTTCCTTACAGCTGATTTAAAATTGTCAGCAAGTGCCTTTTATTGTTGCTAACTGAAGTTCAAAAACTCATTTTAGCCTCCACTCATTACTCTTGTAGAAGCAGCATATTGCCGTGGTCTATAATCGCAATACTAATCTCAGCAGACCCTTTTTATTCGATCCCACCTTTCTTCTTTTCACCTCCACCCTTTACACTTCTACTAAGAAGATGCAGATATGTCTCATCAAGTGTATCATACTTCAAACACTTAAAACAGGATTTTCACAGGAACCATGAAAGGATTTTTTTTCAGCACCATGCTTTGAAAATGAGTCTACAAGGGATTTATTCCCACGAGAACAGACAAAATGGTCCACATGTTCCAGGCTCTTTCTTCAGCAGTCTGTTTTAGGAGATTTATGTTCAAGTATGGATGGCATTAGGACTGTCTTTGATTACAGATGAATTTGGGCTACAATTTGCATTCAGTGTGGGAAGACAGAATTACTTGACAAACATGGCTGTGAGTTGTGTGGGAGAAGATTCAAGCACCTGCTCCTTACAATCTCTCATTATCAAAGTGCTCAGGGAATCCTTATTCTCTATTATATCAAACACTGCACCCCACACCCATGTGCTTCACCATGTTGGCTGTGAAAGTTTGTGTGAAATTAGAACCCAAAAATACCATAGGAATTATTTTTAAAAACCTGCTATGTCTATTTTAATACAATCAAAGAAATGTCTCAATTTAATCTAATTATTTTTAAGTCTCAAAATTTGTGCTAATGGAAAGCTAATTGGCTTTCATTAAATTAATTAGAAATTTATCACAGAATCATAGAAATTCAGTAGGAATTTTCACAATGGTAAGAAAATATTGTGTAAACAGTGTCTGTACATGAATGCTCAAATTAAAACCCATGCTTAGTTTCCTTGAAATTCATCTTAATAATGGGAAAGTCCTATACGTGTGTGGCATATATGTGTCACAGGTGCCAAATACAAACGATCTAAAAATTAAATCTAGCTGTAAAGACATGTTATGTAAAACACATTACAGTGACATATCAAAAGTAAATAGACACCATCATTTTTAAAAGATTTATGTGTATAGCTAGATAACCCTATGCATAGTAGCCAAGATAATATCAGATTATTTGAACAGATCCCCTGACAGTCCGAAGACACCTGTCAGAGGATCCAGGTCAACCTGAGTGGGATGCTGTTGATTCCTTGCCTTTGCTGATGAATTGTACAATCATTCTGTTGATTATGGCAAAACGAAACCCAAGGTTTTATGAACTCTCACAGGCTAAGTCCACCCTTACACTGACCCACAATACGCCCTCTTGCTTAAACAGAATCGACTGACATGGTAAATGTTATACCTGACAGCAGCTGGAACAGATTTAGGAAAGAATACAAATTTACCTTTTTTTTTTAGGATAGACACCATGGTTTTTGGTTATGTAATGCTTCACTGCATTTTGTAAATGGATGTAGCAGATTTTGAACATAAGGCCTTCTACTTATTTCACTCAGTTTAACATAAGTACTAAAATAATCCTTTAGAGATATTTTTATTTTATATATTTTTTTTCTTTATGTTATTTTTTTAAACTTTATATATTTATATTGACTTTAACTATAAAGTCCTTTAAAAAGTTATAGTTAATGTTATTGTTAATTTTTTCTTGATTGACATCTTATTCTTCAATTTTTAGGACAGTCGTAACAAGTATTTTACTACATATTGCACTGTGTATGATTTTGTACGTGACAAATAAATTTGAATTTGAATTTGAATCAACTGAAAAGTGATGCAGGAAAAACTTAACAAACACATAAAATGTTTATATTTTGCAGTAATTTTTTGAATCACATGTTTCAAATTATTTGGAACCTCCTTTAAGTTGTTATTTTTGGTGACATCATGACAGAAAGAGTTCTCTAAGGCCTTCCCAAAAGAAATATGGGCCTAGGCGACAAAATGTTATCGGTATGCAAGGTTGATAAGCATTGATATCGATAGTAGACTGCTTGTAGTTTCACTCAAAAGCTTTAAATTCAAACTGCCAGAAAAGCACATATATTAAAATTACAGGATGCAGCCTACTATATTCTTTTAATGTTATGCACGCTTCATATGTGTGATATGCTAAGTTTTTAACAGGTAAGATGTTCAATTGCACCAAAAACATGGTACATAACCATAGAAACAGTACGGAGTGAGAGAATGAGCAATGTTTGCAACAGGTCAGAAAATACTTGATGTGGCCAACCAGAAAATGGCCTGCATTATCTACTGGCAAAAAAATGGTTTGTTATGTGTGCTTTCAGATAGAATTGAAATCTGCTCCATTCAGGCACTTTGAAATTTGCTTATGCTGCTCAGTAAATCATGCGTCATCAGTGACAACCATAGGCAAGCTTCAGAAGAGAGACTGGGAAAGGCCCACATATGAGTATGAAGTTTAAGTGTCTATATATGTTTGACCAATTTGGTCAAGTCCCACCCAGCAGACTCACCATTTTTCATTGAAACATGTGTCTGAGATTTTGAAAGTCTATTTGCTCTGTCTATTTTTGGTTGAGACAGATGTATCATTTGCAAAGACTACATTTGTTGTTAAGAAAAAAGGCTAGCTGTCTACAGCAGAAAAAACAATTTTGAAGCTAAAAAATTATCATAGCCATTGCCTAAGCTTTGGGAATAGCCAATAGATCACTAGATCTATAGCAAATAGATGACAGAAAGATTGTAAAAACTGTAAGGAAGACCTCAAAACAACAGTCAATGCCATCAGCAGTAAGAGCATGACAGCTATGTTGAGAATTAATAAAGAAATACAGAAACGATTCACAATTGTTCTGGAACAAAGATTAATTGATGGAATGGCCAATAGTGCAGCAGATAATTGCAAATATAGCAATAATCGTTCCAATAGTGATACAAGCATGACATTTGATACACGTACTCTTCAAATCCCACTCTTTTCAAAAGTACTGCTGGCCACTCAAAAATCCAAGGTGGCGACCCAAAGTTTGGGTTTTTCCTTTATAAATTGAAATGCATTGATTTTATGCCCCATAAATGTAACAAAAGTTCAGTTTAAAGACATTTTGTTACCAAATGCATGTCTGTATCTGTTATGATTCTTGAGATACACCACCCCGGTACTTTTACAGACTCAGAAAAGCAAAACATCTGTAACAGTCATTGTTGTTAAATGAATTTTGTGAAATGAAAATGCTATTTTCATAACCTATTTTATTTTGAGTCTTTTTCTTTACGGTTATAACATAAAATTCTAAAACCAAAATGGTGTCCAAGATGGCTGCCATTAACTTGGAGCAATCATATCTTTTTTGGTGTGCATATATGCATCCTAATGTATGATAGATCCAGCATTGCTGCTAATGTTGATGAAACCAGGATTCACATGTTCGCCAGAAAGCAGAGCTGCTCTGCCCTAACACACGTGCTGCCTACCAGGCTGGTTGTGTGTGGGCCCAGGCTGCCCAGTGTCAGCTAGAAGCAGAGGACCCTGCAGATTGGAGGTGGCAGAAGGTTGGTGAGGAATGGCAGGTCTTCTAGACTCTGCAAAAGCCACGAGTTGCCAACAGCTCACCAAATGTTGCTTTAAACCTGGCTGTAGTGGTGGGTGCAAGTGCTACACACTGGGTCTCACTTGTAAAGCACTGTGCAGTTGCAAAGGTAAGGTGTAACTCTACACTCTTGTGGTCTTATTTTTGGAGGGATTGAACTGTTCTAAAAGTGTTTCATATGTGTCATCAATATGTAGGATCTTTCACATTGAGTATTTACAGGATGAGACTGGATTACACTTGCAAGTTGGGGTTTTTTTGTGTGTGTAAATTTACATATTTTTTCTTCAACACCATCTTTAATACCGGAGTTGGACTGTCTTTTCAGTTACAGGAACAGTTATTCAGAAATTTTCTGACTCAAACAAAGTTCATTTGACATGTCATATCTCCAGAACTATAACAGATACAAACAAAAGCGCCCACAGTACCCACATTTATATCCAGCTTCAGTACATTTGTGAAGCAGAAAATCAGTTTTTTTCCAACTCAAGGCTGATAAACTAATTTTTGTCATCACATGTAGACCTTCAGAGGTGTGTACATACTGAATCTTGAGAACTATAATAGCTACAGACATGCTTTTGGTATCAACATGCCTAGCCATATTTATGTTCAAAAATATCATAAATATGTGCATCCTTAAATATAATACATCTGTATATCAAAAAATAAATATTTAAGTTAAGTTAAGCCCATAAACCCATTTTTGATCTCCCAAGTCTGTATTAGTACCTATATGCTGTATCTCAAGAATCGTAATAGATACAGACATGCACTTGGTACCAAAATATCACAATATCCAACTTTATATTAAACTTTCATACATTTATGAGGTTTAAAATCAATACATTTCAAGATATAAAGGAAAAACCTTTTGGCCCTTTTACAGGCAGACATCTTGGATTTTGGGGCTTCCATCTTGGATTTTTGAGTGGTCAGCGGTATATTAGAAAACAGTGGGATTTAAAGAGTACATGTACCAAATTTCATGCTTGTATCACTATTTGAATGATTCTTCCACTTATCTGCTTCATTACAAAGTGTGGAGAAAGAATATCTGCTCATAATCCAAAACTAATCACTGAAGCATGGTGGAGGTAGTGTCATTACTTACTCATATAGTGAACCACTTTATCCAAATATTATGGTCACAGGGAGGCTGGTGCCTATCTCAGCCAACAGTGGGCAAAGGCTGGGTACGCCGTGAACATCTCACCAGACCACTGTACGGCCAGCACACACAAGCATTCACTCTCACATCCACACCTAGGGCAGTAAGGAAAAGCCAATTAACCTATTGTGCATGTCTTTGGACCAAAGGAAGGAGGAAACCAAAGTACCTGGAGAAAACCCACGCAAGCTCACAGAGTACATGCAAACACCACACAGAAATTGCCACAATGCCTTAATGCCATAATGTCACCCTGTAACAGATGCAGATATCTTTATTGATAATGTAAATCATGATGGCAGTAGCGGAATTAATTCACAAGTCTACAGAAACATTCTGTTTGAGAAATATATACAATCTATTTTGCAAACACATATTAAGTGTAATTTACATTAATTTACTTTTAGATGACCCTGAAATAGAAATGACAACATTCTCTCACCTGAATCAACTGAGACTGGATGCAGCTTCTTCAACAATCCTGAGATATGTATGATGAGTCAGACAGATAATGGATGGTTAGATGAACCAATTTTTTTTGCTTAACTAAAACGGATCGTCTAAAAACACCAAAGGTACCATGTTCTAAACTAACACATCTAGATGTAACTGCCATGAAATTCTGATTTTCCTTTTCATATTTACCTGTGATCTCAAACCCAAATACCTTCAGTTTATCACAAAAAACAAGAGAATTGCCCTTGCTGTTCCAGTACATCCAGAGGGAATTGTATTCTTAGCTGAAAGATCTGGAGAGGGAAAGTCAATCTCTGGTATTGTAAGAGGTCACATAGGCAATTATTTATGTTCAAACCATTTTCCTTTCATGTTGACATTAGTCTTGTATCTTTTGTTTGAATGCTAGCACAGGTAGGAAATGACTGCACATGCTCTGGTATACAATTCCAATAAAATAAAAAGAACTGTAAGAGGATTAGATATATAACTCAACAAAAATCCCAAATAATCACTGTTTGTATGACTGTTGACTTTACAACAACAAATAGATGAAAACATTTTTTGTGATGGCAGTCTTGCAATCTACGGAGTAAACAATGTGTATTATAGAATGATGTGTATTATCTAACGGCTATTGTTTGAATACGAACCCATTAAAACTTTGGAGAAAACGGGAGAAAAAGACAGTTTATAAAAATTAGATGCTGGTCTCATATTGTCTGTGTTCTCTATTGTTCTATGCTGTATTGTATCTGAAACACTGGAGTTATAATTAATGTGGGACCCTCATCCAGTAATAGATTATAAACCATAAGCATTTATTATGTTTCATTTGCAACTTTAAAAAAAAAAAAAAGTGCCATCTCGGTTCACAAAATAAATTGCTCAGATTTCACACATTCTGTTTCATTTTACTGTTAAAACAAAACTAGTTTGAAAGAGCTGCAATTTGGGTAATGTTAGCAGAATTCTGCTCATATTGTATAATAACCTGTTTTAACGGCATCTATGAGGCTTCATTAAACCCACTACACTGACACCATTACGGCTGTTAAAAAAAACACCCTTCTGTATGTTAACGAATACAAAAGGTGCATGTACTAGAGTAAAGGTTGCATTTGAAAGCGGTACCCTGGTAGATTACCTGGTAGATTCATTCCACATTAATTTATTAGCACATTAAGGTGGAAAGCTCCTTTCAATACACATTTCCATTAGGTGAGCCCATTTGGTACAGTTCATTCATTGAATATCAGTTTAATCATTAGTGATTATTTAAGCCAAGAGCAGTCATCACACCTGTTCTCTATTCAGCAGTGGTGCCACAGGAAATGAGTCAATGAGACAAACAGCTTCGATAATTACAAATGTTTACACAATTACATCTACTGGTTAAAACATTTTAAGTGAATAAACCTGTGATCGATTAATATTAATGTATAACACTGATGTACTATAAGGGACATAGTAAGGTGCACTGATAACTATAATAATTGAATGCACTCAATATGGTGGCGTAGTAGTTAGCACAACAGCCTCACAGCAAGAAGGTCATAAGTTCAAGTTCCTGCAGTTGGCAGTTAGTAATTCACTAAGGATCAAAGTTATTTTAGAAAAGTTTAAATATTTTAAATGTTTATAATATAATATGAAAGTGGCATTTTTGTGAGTATATTAGTTTTCTTATTAACTAGGTTTATTTAAAAAAAAAGTTCAGCTCTGGTGATAGAGCTAAGTCCGGAAACAAGGACTATATTTTTTTATCTATATTTGAATTTTTTTATAATAAATAAAAAAAAAATAGTTACAGTAGCCCTATTCGGGCAGCATCATTTTACATGGAAGCTGGGACAATTACATCCTTTACATGTGCTATATATTGATTTTATTTCTGGCTGGATTGTCAGTGTCAGAGTATCTTCCTGCAACCTTGAAAAAATCTCAGCTAAAGATACAGTACTTGAAGTGACAAATTCAAGCATAATGTAGTAACTGTGAACACATCCATAGTATACATGCAGACAGTGTCTCCTGTATAAAGAATTAAAAAAATGACCATTGCTACAAGCCTCATTTAACCGTCTTTGCATGCGTATCCAGGGAATTTTTATAAAGACTTAGAGCAATTAGGAAATGATGGATGCTTTGCAAGACACTCTCAAATAATATAGCTGGTTTATTATCACACTATGTCCATTGAGATCCTATTATAAAGGAAAAAAGATAAAGTCAGTCAAAGGAGCATTCAACTACAAGCTAATAAAATGTTTTCAAAGGTACAGGTGTAGAGTAACACCTCACTTTACGTTTTTATTTCTGGTACCATTTCTGGGCAAACATACACACGATGATTCACAGCTTGCCAGACCCTTTCTGGTCGAACACACACTCACAAGATTAATGTGCATGTCTACGGACTGTGGTAGGAAACCGGAGTACTCGGAGGAAACCCACGCAAGCACAGGAAGAACATGCAAACCCCATACAGAAACGCCCTTGTCAGGCACAGGGCTCGAACCCATGACTTTCTTGCTGCAAGGGTCCAAAATTGCCACATGATGTAAAAATAAATAAATAAAC
>JBCNYG010000006.1:16898019-16917182 GCA_039654305.1 Porochilus rendahli | reverse complement strand
TAATAATAATAATAATAATAATAATAATTATTATTATTATTATTATTATTATTATTATTATTATTACATTGTAATAATATGGGTATTATTACATACATTATCTATCTATCCAATCAATTATCTTTCCACTTTCTGTGATAAAAACTATATCTTCATCAGAAGCGCCAATGTATTAGATTTATTTTGCTCTTGTTTTGCCTCCTCACAAGACCTTAATGCTGTAACTTCTTTGTTCATGTCAGTCCGTCTTCTTGTATCTTGTCAGTTTGTTCCTGTCAGGTTCTCACATTGGTGATACCATTTTGTCAGCCTGGGGGCGGCACGGTGGCATAGTGGTTAGCACGTCCACCTCACAGCACGAATGTCCTGGGTTCAAGCCATGTGCTTGTTCTGCGTGGAGTTTGTATGTTCGGTCTGTGCTTGTGTGGGTTTCCTTCAGGCACTCTGGTTTCCTCCCACAGCCCATATACATGCACATTTGGCTTACTGGATCTTCTCTGTTACTCCTAGGTGTGACTGTGTGTAACTGGTTGTGTGTGTTGGCCCCACAATGGTATGGAGAGCTGTTCACCCTGATTTTACCCAGCGTTGGCTGGGGTGGGCTCCGGCCTCCCTGTGACTCTGAAAAAAAGAATAAAATAGTTTAGAAATTGGTATCAAATTGAGTTTGTCCATTTGTCAGCCTATTTTTTATTTTTTTATAATTTTTTTTTTCAGCCAAGCGTTTTGTTATGCTTTATTAATATTAGCGGTCATTCTGTTTGTAGTCTATTTGGCCTCTGTCTGTTGGCTTTTTGTCTGTGAATCGGCTTTTTAAGTTAAAGTGTGTGATGTCCCGTCAGATGTGTTAGAGTCATGGCTGTGTCATGATCTGTTCTGGCTCTTTCCTTTTTCAGGTCACCTGACTCCCTCAGTTACGGGCGGATTTCCGGCTCCACCCTGATTATCCCCACTTGTTCCCCATCACAGTCCAGGATAAAAGGCCTGCATTCCCCCCATCCCGTCGCCAGATCGTCTCGTGCCGTCATAGCGACAGCTAATCTCTCAGTTCGCACCACGATCCAGCCGACCGTACACATACGGTTTATGCACCAAGGTTTCCACAGTCTGGAAATAAAGATACCTGTTTTTTACTCTAT
Source organism: Porochilus rendahli (assembly GCA_039654305.1). Lineage (NCBI taxonomy): Eukaryota > Metazoa > Chordata > Actinopteri > Siluriformes > Plotosidae > Porochilus > Porochilus rendahli. Next base: position 16,916,043 of record JBCNYG010000006.1, on the reverse strand, counting down.
CTTGCCGTGTCTGTCCTGCTTGTGGGTCTGATATTCCAGTGTGCCATCGTAACAAATTGAAATGAAAGGCAAGTCTTCCAAACTCTCCTGCTAAGTATGAATAAATGTATGTTTTCATAATCAGGTGGTTTTTACTTACATTTTTAAATTTGCATTCTGCTAAAAAAATTCCCAGAGTTTGCAGTTGCCAGTTTGAAAAGACTGCTGCGTGTGAATTATTGCACGAATATGATGTGAGTTTGGCAGATAATATAAGGCAAGATAAAAGTAAAAATAATAAAACAGTATACAGATATTAAACTAAAAAGTCAAATATTAATCAGTGAACCTATGAATAAAATAAAAGTAGACACAATAACACAAACGTACGTTTACATTCATGAGAGACACATCAGACAGTTCATAGGAAGAAACGTTCATATGCAGATTACTACTGAATTTACCTTTGGATACACGTGAATCACATGCACCTTTTTACAATACAATGCCCCCCCCCCCCCTTCCTTGCCTGCAGATTTTTATTTTAATTTTAATTTTTTTTTTTTTTTGTAATAACAATGGAGCATTTTGGTGTGCAAAGACATATACGATGCATGCAAGCTTTTATGAAGTTTTGGTCTAATTTCCCTTTCAAGTACCTTTGTTGCTCTGCTGTTTTATTTGCTCTACATCTTGTTTTATATATCATGGACCTTCTTCACCCGCACATTCGTACCTCTCTGATAGTCTATTTCAGGTACAAGTGTATTAATTAGATTTTTAAGTAAAGGCAGACAGCAGTGCCTGTAGATCTGTAACCAAAAAAAAAAAAAAAAAGGGCATTTCCATCTAAAGGAGCATGGGAAGATCACTTATTCGGGAGTGGAATATCAATAAATATGTGATAAATATGTCTCAGATGGTGACTGAGCTTCTCCCAGTGCTCCACTCTCAACACAAGGATTACAGCTCTTCTGCCCGAGATGTGTAGTAAGTGGTTATCTGTTCACTCAATCTTTTCTTTTTTTTTCCATGACTGTAAGCTGCCTTTTAGCAAGCTTAAACAGAAGGGTACAGCGTTTTAAATCCTCTCATACTGTATTACTGCACTAGTGAATCCTCAGATCTGTTTGTTCAGACACAATAATTTCCATAAGATCAGCCGTTCTAGGTATATATTATTGTACTTGTTGTGATAAGGTATTGTTTCTATAGTAACAGTGTAGACAGGAACTTGTGCCATGTAAGAATGTGCAGTTGAAAATTAGAATTTTAAATTACCAAGTGCACGCATAATTATATAGCAATTGTTTGAACTCTAAGTAGAACAATTGTTGTTTATGTCAAGATTAAAAAAATAGGAATTGGCTCTGTGTTTTTTCATTACTGCCTTTTACTCACAGATTTTTTGCGTTCATTTGTATAGCCGTTTCTTGTTAGATTATCCGTTTAACAAGTTCAGGTTCTGTGCTAGCGTCATTGTTTTTTTTTTTTTTTTTTTTTTTTATATTTCCTGCTCCAACACACCTGATTCAGCTAATCAACTAATGAAAACCCCTTCCTGAGTTGAAGTGGGTGTAAGCAGGACAGGGAGTACTACTCCAGGATTAGGCTTACGCCTGTCTTGTACTGTTAGGATGAAACATGTAGAGACCTGTTGGAAATGAAGATGGAGAAGCAGGATAAGATGCTTGGATAGGTTTTCCTTAGATTTTGATGGTTTATCAATTTATTGCAGTGCGTATTTTGAAATTCTGGCAGTGCAGGAATATATTTATAGACTAATTATAGATTACAATATTTTAAAAACAGCAGCCTGTATTTTTTTCTGCTTTATTGGAATTGTGGAAAAGCTTGTCCAGGCCCATAGTATTTGATATTAGCTTTATAATATATTGAGCTCTTTTCTCCATCTAAGATATGATGCATGGTGGTTCGTTAGATTTTCTCATGACATGTTTGCTGTCTAGTAACCTAAACACATGCATGTGTAAATGCATTGCGTAAAGTTGATCCATCCGGCACTTACCGTCTGGGGTTTCTGTGGTTTCAGTTCACAACTTAACTGCGTCTGTTGATATTTGTTGCTTTCTTATCGAATCGTCGAACCGAACTCCGTCCACAGCGCGATTTATTTTCGCAACAAGCCGACAGAAACCTTTTCAATCTCAGCAACTAAAAGAAAAATAAAAAATCTGTTACACTGTCCACTAACAGGGGTGCTGAACGAGCCGTGTGGAAGCCTGAATGCCTTTCTTCCTGTCTGTCTCTCTGGTTCCCGGTCCCTGTCGTTCTCCTCCTCTTCCAGTCCGCCTGCATTCGCGCGCCACCGAACCGCCGCTGGTCCGAGTCGCGTGCACTTCGAGCTCGTGAGGATGACTAACGTTAAGCAGCAGGACCGTTAATGCATACACACACACACACACAATACAGGAGTAACATGGAGCTTCGCTGCATTCAGCGCCCCCCCAACACATATACACACTGCACACTCCAGCGGTGAATACACGCACTCACACACACGCACACACTCTCTCACACACACACATACACACACACATATACTCTCACACACACCAAATGAAAAAGTTACTCGGAGCACGCGGCTAAACCGGAAAAAAACAACAAACATGCCTTTTTGTGCAATTTGCTGTAATGAGACGACCGACCCAACCGCAGTATATGAAAAGTCATTTCGGCTACAACTTTCATTAATCCTTTCAGGGTCGTAGGGAGGCTGGAGCCTATCTCAGCCAACACTGAGAGAAGGCGGGGCACACCCTGAACAGCACGCCAGACCATCACTGAGCCAACACACACAGCCATTCTCACTCACATCCAAACTGAAGAGCAATTTGGAACCGCCAATTAGCCTTAATGTCTTTGATCTGTTGGAGAAAACCATGCATATGTTGAGAGAACATGCAAACTCCACACAGAAACGCCCGGGACTCAAACCCAGGACCTTCGTGCTGTGAGGTACCCCTTAAGGTGAACGTGCTAACCAGTACTCCACCTTGCCGCCGTCGGCCACAACTGAATACTTCTAATTTTCTGAACCACTTAACCCTAATTAGGGACTCTGGGCGAGGGCAGAGTACAGCTCACTAGGCCATTGCAAGGCAGAAACACGCTGACGGCAAAACAAAAGTCAGCAATGGTTCTTTTTCTTTTACATGCCTCTCACCATCGACCAAAGCCATGGCATAGTAGTGGCCAGGTTGTGACAATCCGGTGGGGATTGAACCTGCAACTTTGGGATCAGTAATCCAGCACCCTACCACCGAGCCACCACTGCCCCACTTACTCACTCATCTCATTTGTCAGGGCGAATACTGAGCAAAGGCAGGGTACACACTGAACAGCTTGCCAGACCATCACAGGACCTCCACACACACAACCATTCACACATACACCTTGGAAAATTTGGAACAGCCCATTAGCCTAATGTGCATGTCTTTGGGCTTTGGGAGAAAACCAGAGTACCCATAAGGAGACACTCACTGAGCCCAGGACTGAAAGCCAGAACTAATTTGCTAGGAGGCGGATGAACTATACCATTGTGCGGTCCATATTAATGTAAAAGATTTTGAAATGCACACATATGGGTATATACTCAAATACCTCATACCCATACACACCTATTCCAAACTTATACATACACATGTATGAATGTTTTTAAGTAAATGTGTATGGCAGTATGTATGTATATATGTACGTATGTATGTATGTGTGCAGGATGCATGAATGTATGTATGTATGTATGTCTGTATGTATGTGCATAAAAGCATAGGCATTTATGTTCAAGTGTTTATACACTGCCAGGCCAAAATAAATTACTGCTTAAATGTTAAATACTTAAGGGCCCTATTTGAGATATTACTGAGGTGATTAATATTTTTCAGCTGGCAAAATGTTATCTAACACTAACTGATGCAGTGAGTAGCTTCTCATTTCTTAAACAACCAAGTGGGAAGACATATGCTGTGATCATGGAAAATATGTTAATGTGTTTTATAAGGGTCACGTTACAGACCTGCTTCAAGCAAATAAAACAACTTAGGAAGTTAATGAAATGATTAAAACTGGGTAAAGAACACTCCAAGGTATTATTAAAAACCTGGAACATAAGTGGTAAACCTTCAACTTCACAGCAGAAATGTGGTGGGAAAGAATCCCCTGCGAATGTGTCAGAGATTGTGTAAACAATTGGTGAAGTTGAATCAGGAAAAAAAAGGCTAGACTTCAGTTGGTCAGATCAAGGCTCAGCAACATTATGTGGCAATAAAATAAAGTCAGCTGACAACCTGAATGACCAGGTTACCCCATCGATGGACTTTTTCTTCCCTGATGGCACAGATATAAAATTGGGGCTCAAATAGTGAAAGTGGTTCAAAGAGCATAAGAAATCATTTTCAAACATTAACTGGCACCACAGGGTCCTGACCTTAGCCCCAGCAAAATGTTCAGGATGAGCTGAAGATTTTAGAGTCGTTCAACTCCCCCAATGTTTTATTAATTAAATATTTATGTCAGTAAAGAAAGAGCATATTACATAATGGACCAAAAAAAAGGGGGGGGGAGCTTGCCGAAATTTGTTTTGCAAAAAATAAGAATCAAGTATGACAGCAAGCATGTCTCCTGAAGAACTGTGCCAGGTTCTTTAAGAGACTCAGAAAAATGTACCAGTAAATTTCCTTCTAAAGCTGAACACACTGCACCTGATTCTACTGATGCTTTTTTAAGAAAAGGGTCGTCACAGCAATATATTGACTGATTTAATGATGACTGCTTTTCACAGTCTATAATTATATTTGATTTTTTCATGTTGAAAATATTTTATTATTTCTGAAGGTATCGTTGTAAGGCATGTCTTTGTGTTACTGTAACTTTACACTGTCAATCATTTATTCTACACTTCAAGTCTATCCATCAATCAATCTCATATCCACATGCTACGTACAGCATCGCCGTCTAGCAAATATAGAAACACAAAATCAAAAGAGCAGAAGAAAAAGTTATATGCTCCTGCTATAGTTGGAGTTCTCCAGAATGACTGGCCTTTTCGGTAAGTTAATATAGAGCTTTTGGGAATACTCTAAGACGTGTAAATTCCAGGGCCTATGAGAATAAACAAGTAGGTCAGGCTCTGCATATTCTATCCTAATTATCTGTTGCCATCTACTGGTGCATTGGTTCTGTATGAATTGAAAGCAATTCTTTCCACTATCTTGTGTAGTTATAGAAAACATATTGCTGTCGTTCCCCCCTTCAACCCCACCACAAATGCAGTGAGTGCACTTTTGAGTTTAAAATCAGTTATTGAGAAGAGTAAGAAATAATTTCTGTTAAAAAAAAAAAAAACAGAGCTAATGTTTTAATTTTAAGTCAGTATTATCAACATGGATGGCATGGAGGTGCTTCTAAAGCTATATTTGTGTATAATAACATTTATTTAAATATCAGTTGAAACATAATCAGCATTTCATAACCAGCATTCATACTTTCTCAAAAATTCTCACCGTATCCTCAAAAATTTTAGATTTTTTTCCCCTCTTCATAAATCCTAACTTCAACCAAACTACATACATCAGAAAAAAAGCTTGCTAGTAAATGGTCCTTATGCTTCCATATGAAGAATGTCATATTAATGTATCATCAATGTAATCACGTCAAAATTAATAGCATAAATCAGAAAGTTCATTCCAAAGTTGTCACCCAAATGGAGTGCTTATTCAATATTCTGCAGTAAATTAGTCCAGTTCAAGAAAAGGCACGAGCAAGAGAATTAATTTTATTGTGAGAAGTTTTTTTCCAGAAACTGAGGTGACTGCACATGAAAAAAGGTAAAAGTTTGAATGCTTTGCTAACAGAAAATACATATAAAAGGACATACTGAATAAAATGACCGAACAGGTTTATAAGGTATGTAACAAGAATAATGTTTAATAATCATAATTTTGTTTGTTTGTGCACCGCATTCCAAAACAAAGAGGGAAATGTATTTAAGCAACAACTATCTTGACGTAGTAAGTTAAGGCAACTGGTCTCTGTGCTTTAATGCTTATGAGATTGTACCATTCATCTCAATGGCTTCATCAGTTCAACCGAATAATTGGGAATTCTCCAAAATTTCCACTACACGGTAGTACTGAAGAAGTTGGATTGATGACTTATGAGACATTTTCAAAATCGCATAAGGAGTCCAGTTACATGGACTTACTACAACTAGATTCTTCTTTGACCTGGATAAGAAAGAAAGAAAAAAAAACACTCCACAGCCTCAGAGATTACAGAGTGAAGAAAAAAAAAGTACATTTCTAACTTCACCCAGCAGTGAAGTCAGGAGAGTCCTGTGCAGTCTCCATAGAAACACTCTGTTCTATCTTGAGGACTCTTGACACTCACTCGAACAAATCACACACCATTCACGACAAGGTGTTCTATTTTCACTCGTCCATTCCCCAGTATTCTTTCACTCGCACTCAGTCACGACTCATTCTCTCCACGTACGCACATCTGGTTGCGCACTTGCATTTCCACAATCGCTCTCTCTCTCTCTCACACTAATCGCACTGATGCTAGTCCGTATGGATAGTTGGACGTGGTAGAGACCGAGGCCCTCTAGTGGCCACTCGTCAATAAGACAGGCACTGTGATGGGATCAGCCAGGGTTGGTGCTGACCAAAGATTGCTGAATGCGATCCCGAGCGACTGCATAGCGCAGCATGATCTGCCTTACATGCTCCTCTTCCTCTCGCTTCAAAATGCGCAGGAAATTATGCAGCTCTGGCAGAGAAAATGCATCCCACTGGGAGAAAAGCAAATAATAACATCAGCAATAAACAACCATTTATTTAATAATGCATGTGTGCATGATAGAAGTGTGTGTTCAGGTCTTACTACAAAGTCAGGTCAAGCTCAAGGGACAACTTAAATGAATTCAGCTGACCCAAAGAACAAATAAATATATCAAAAATAAGTGTATCTACACGAAAATTTGCTTCGTTTGCTTTGTTAAGCAGGAAAAAGATGCTTGGTAGCAAATTACTGAGCATTTCTGGTAGGAAACCTGAGGCTTACGAGTACTGGAAATTGGGCGATTATATAGAGAGAGAAAATTGAATTAACAAATGTGCTCTTCATGTGAGGGCAGCGTGGGCTGAGTGGCTTACATTGACCTCTCCTGTTTCGTTCTCCTTTAGTACCAGACTTAACACCTTCTCGTTTGGGCCTGCACACAAACGCAGGAACAGCGGACACTCATCATCAGGCAGCTTTCTTAAGTACACTGAGGGTGAGGGAGGGAGGGAGAGGGAGAGAGAGGGAGAGAGAGAGAGAGAGAGAGAAACAAATAAGCATATTCTCAAATCAGTTTCTAACCAAGGCAAAACCCAACTCTGCCAGAAATGGAATGTCATATAAATCAAATACTCCTAATGCTATTACAACTGGAAGCATGGCCAGCTGGAGTCACTGCCTATAACTATGAGCACAACACAAGCGCTGGCAGTGCAACTGTCCTGCTATTGGTCCTGTCAATAAAGCACCCTGAATTTAATAGAACTATAAACAACATAAAAAGTTCCAGGCCTTCAAATTACTAACACTGTAATGTAAAACTTTAACCTATATAAAGCTATAACTACAAAAAAAGGCTTCTAGTTGATTATCAAGTCAGATGATGGTGCTAGGGTCACTAATTAAATGGCACTTTCATTTTGCCAAAATCCACTCATAAAACAAACACAGCCATACCTTGGTCATGGCGCTCACTGCGTTCAAACAGTGCAAACTTTGCAGGGTTGTCGATAACTGTGAATTTCTTGAGCAGGGCCTGAATCACTTCCTGTGCACGGGTCCGAGAGCTGATGTGCAGATGTTTGGCCGTGTCCTTTGGGAGGTAGAAGGATGTGCGTCTTTTTACTGCACCCCCTCTCTTGCCATTGGCTGTCTCCTGAGACACAGCACCTTTTCGCGGAGGTGGAACGGACACCGGCCGTACCAGCTTCAGATGAACTTTAATGAAACCGTTGTAGGTGCCATCTTTGTTCTGTGTAAGACATAAGAATATCATTTGATGAACACCGGATGATCAGAAAGCAGTATAATATGAAAGACCTGAGGGTAACAGAAACAGATAACTGAGGATGGGATTGTATGCATGAAGACAAACTCTTACCAAAGACATGAAGAGGTTGCTGTTTATCTGAGCATTGTACTCCTTAATCTTCTGCTGAATCTCGGAATGCGATAGCTCTTGTTTTTTGCTCTCAGTCACCTCATCCTAACAAAGACAGACAAATCACCAATCTCTGTTAATTCCTTTATTGATTACTTTACAAACAACAAATTATGTCTGTTACTTCCTGATTTACATTTATTTAAATATAGAAGTTATCCAGAAAACAAACTCATGTCATCACCCTAAGGGGGAAAAAAAGAGGTGTTCATTTAGTCAGTATGAACGTCACAGCATGCGTCATAAATTGTGCATGACTGACCAGATGTAGGCTCATGTGATGTGGATGTGGGGGCCTAATAAAATAAACTTGCATAGTGTCTTGGGTAATGAAGTCAGTCACTCCTCCTTATTTTAAAAAGCATATATAATTATACATTACAAATGACCTCTAAACGGCACAGCCTGAAACTGCAACACCATGATCGGCACTGTCGCATGGTAGTCAAATGTGTCGGTCGAGGGAGTTTCAGAAACAGTGCATATCTTCATACTGCATATCAAACAGCTGTGAGAACAGCTGTGGACAACAGATACACAATCAGTTCCTCTTACAGTCAATTCCTCTCTCTGTCCTCACCATATCCTTAGACAAACTACACAGGAGCAACATTTTCTAAACCAATTCCCTAAGTCATTCATTTGCCAAACTGATTAATCCTACCAGGGTTGCAGGGAGGCTGACACTAGGTGAAGGTATGCCTGAAAAGTATGCCAGACCATTACATGGCCAACACAGAACTGGGCAATTTGGAGCAGCCAATTAGCTTAATGTGTATGTCTTTAGACTGTGGGAGGAAACCAGAGAACCCGAAGGAAACCTGTGCAAAGAAGGGGATTAATATGCAAACTCAACACAGAAATGTCCACGCCCGGGACTTGAATCCTGGACCTTCTTGCTGTGAGGTGGCAGTGCTAACCGCAACACCACCATTCTGTAAACCAATTCATTTTAACATTAAATACGGTAAGCATTTTTACTTCCTATAAAATGTACCTTTCCAAAAAAGAAAAAATTCCTTAAACACCACTAATTAGTTGTTTTAAGGCTATATGTAATTCTCTAAACCTCTAAAAATGACCCCAAACTCAATTCAGTTTTATTTGTATAGCGCTTTTTACAATTGACATTGTCACAAAGCAGCTTTTTACATAGTAAAAGTAATTTAAGGGGGAATTTAAACGTTTTTTAACAACCCCCTACAGCCAAACTGACTGTACAGAGAAGCAGGAGCTCAGATGCCTTTTTATGACTTTTGAAAGAATGCCAAAACACAGGCATGTTAAATATATGTTTACTTTAAATATTAATATATAAAGCCTCATTAGGTTAATATTGTTTAATGTTCTACTTTGAATTAAGCTGAAGAAACTCAGTTGTTAGAAAGTTGCATCAGCCTCTCAGCACTTCCTCTTGGATTCAACAGGGCAAATCAATGATGTCACCAGCAGCCAATCACAAACTTTAACCCATCCCATTATTCAAGAGAATAAATGCATGTGAATGGTTTCAGAAATCAGTCATGCATGTTTTGACTTTAGGGTTAGAATTCGTGGATCCGGCTAGAGTTAAAAATAGCCTTGTCCCCCTCCAGTCTCAGACCATGGGAAGAAAGCTTCTTTTGTGTGCCTTGCTCACATGTGGGTGTCATTTTTCAGCTTAATCATCCTTCCTGTGTGTATTACCATCTATATTTATAGATGGTTTAATCAGAAACAAGTCTCTCATACAAACTTTGTTCACGTGCATTATATCCTCTAATAAATTTCTTATTCACGTGTATTCAGTGTTTTACAAAGTTAAAACACAAGTGTGAGTGACCTTCATAAAATCAAGGAGACTAATTAAAAGGCAGATTTTAAAAGGAGAGGCAATTCACTCTAATAGATTGGTTTAATTTGTTCATGTGGCACTAGGGACACTGATTTAAAACCTCACTAAACCAAGATGAAAGACATCTACTGATCATAAAAGGCCAGCATGTGACTCTAGTTTTTTTCTAAACTGTTAAAAACTTATAATAACCTTTGATATGTTTTACTACAAGTTTCGTTCGATTTAATTATGTTCTGACTTTAAACCAATATCTGAAAAGCTTGAGTGACAGATAAGTACTAAACTAAAGCAAGGTGTAAGAGAGACTAATCAGAATGAATGATAATGAAAGAAACTGGGCGTACTGCACAAGAAAATTTAGTTTGTGTGTTGTAAAGTGGTATGGTTGTACAGTGGTAAGTTCTGTAGCCTCACAGCAAAAAAGGCCTTTCTGGGTTTGATCCTGCCAGTAAACCTGCCTTTCTGTTTGCCCTAAGTTTGCATGGGTTTAATCCCACAGTCCACAGACATGCAACTGGTCATTCTAAATTGTACATAGATCAGAATGTGAGTATGAAAATCTGTCTGTTTGACTGTGACTGTTGAACTGCCGAAGATGAACCCTGCCTTTTGGCCAGTGTCAGCCGGGAATGGCTCTCCATCATCCATGATCTGCAATGGTTAATTGGTTTAAAAAATACTTTGTGATTCATAGCACATATTATTATTGCAAATGAGAGAAACAGGAAACTTGATTGACCTTTGAACAGACTGGATTGAGAAATGGTTTCAGAATGAGCATTATCAATGTGTCATAGATGAGGCAGGGGGCAGTTGTACTGGTTTTTCTTATGAATCATCCGATTGTTCAGATTTCTTCCTTCCTCTCTTCCACCCCTCCCTGAAACATGTCTGTAGGCCTTCCTGCTCCCCCTCTTTTACCAAGTTTTCATGCAACGTTTTGTTAGATACATACAGAACACCAGGGATGCGTTTCATACATAAATAACACATTTATACTGTCTAGAGGACACAAAAAAGCAAATGTTCAATTTTACAATAATAATAATAATAATAATAATGCCTAAATCCTGACACTGTAATCAGTCCTTTGGGAATGTATAATAAAAACAATAAATAAGAGTTCAGGTGTATAGTAATCTACTCTTATTCTGGAATAAACAGAAAAGGAAAGGAAAAGGAAGAACTTTCCAAAAAGGAAGATTTCGACATCAAGAGCAACTTATCATCTATGAGACAAAATGTCTTAACCAAAAATGTGTTAAGCAGCCCTTTGCCCTGCGGTGTTGTACTGTACTGAGTGGGTCTGCCCGAGCTCACCTTTTTAATCTCTTTCTCTTTGTGGGGTTTACGAAAGAAGGAAGTGCGCGCGGTGAAATACTGCTCGAGCTCCGAGTCCGAGTCCTCCTCACTGCAGTATCCGCTACTCGCCGAGCTTCCCCAGGTCTTCTCAAAAGACGGGTCGGTACAACTACTAACTCCACTCATCGCGAAAAAAGTTGCTAATAAATCGTGCTACACTTGGAAAGTTTATTCATACAAGGACCGAGTCAACACCGTATCGTTTTCTATCAAAAATTACACTATATTTATAATATTAAACCTGTAGAGGTTGGTTCGAACAGCTCTTAACCGTCTCGATGTATCAGACTCTGATAAAGTGTTAGCCCACGTTGCTCTTACACCGGAAACGCTCCGCCCTGGACGTTAAAATTGGAAAATACACAACCCGGGTAGCGGCGCGCGCGATTGGCTCCACACAGGAAGTTCCAACTCGACGATTACGACACAGCAGTGCGCCATGTTTACTCCGGCTGAGTCTCAAACCACTTCCTACTGTCCATGTAGTGCACTACATAACGTAAAGTCTATTAGTCCATAACAATCACTAGTGTACTTCTTTTAGGTACAGACATGTGTTTGAAGCGCAACCAACAGCCCAAGTTCCACATGTTGCCATGCCCGTATTTTCCACGCAGAACAGGAATTCATTTGAATTACCTTTTTTTCGGTGCCGGATGGAAGTTGGGCGTGTTACATACACATCATCTTTGATTTGAAAATTAGAGAAGTAATCGGAGTTTTTTGTTTGTTTCTTGTTTTTCTCGGTATGTGGAAAAAATAATAACATTTTTAAAAAGTTTTTTTGTATTATCATTATTATTATTAGTAGTATATTATTATTATTAGTTCTATTATTAGTGAGTATTTATAGTTACTATTTGACTGATCACACGAATTAAACAGATTTAAACCAAATATTAATGATTACTTTTCTTGACAATTTCAGTCTTCGACCCACCAAACAGGTACAGTGGTCAGCATGTGCGCCTCACATTGTTTCTGTGTGGAATTGCCGTGTTCTCCCAGTGCTTGTGTGGTTTTCCTCCGGGTACTCCAATTTCCTTCCACAGTTCAAAGACATGCACATTAGGCTAATTGGCTTTAATAATAAACAGTTATGTGGTGGATGTCGCTGAAAAAAGTCCAAAAGGCGGAAAATATTCAACTCAGTAACATCAACCGTGTCTTATGTCAAGAAGGAGACACACAACTATTCACATTCACATCCACACCTATTATTAATTTTGAACAGATTATGTGCATGTCTTTGAACTATGGAAGGAATCCAGAGTACCCAGAGGAAACCATGCAAGCACAGGGAAAACATGCAAACTCTATGCAGAAACACCCGAGCCCAGGAAACGAACCAAGGACCTTTTTGCTGTCAGGACCTCCGATGTGCTAACAGCTATGCTACCGTGCTGGCCTTTATCCTGTCCATCCAGCATCTTTATCCTGTAATGAAATATTTCATTCCTGATGGAATGAGTCTTTTCCAATAGGGCTCATGGAATGAATTGATCAGTATTATGCAAATATATTTAATTCATATCCTGTGTTCACAGGCAGCAGATCCCCAGACAAACAAACACAGATGGAAGATTTTTGGGCTGGAATATATTAGACAGCAATTGCCACCAACATCATCAAAATAACATACATCCATTATCTACAACCCTTATCCATCAGGGTTGCAGAAGAAGCTGATGAGAGGTGGAAAATATCCTCAGCAGGTCACCAATCTATTGTTAGGCTAACACAAAGACAACCAACCATGTTTGGCTACCATAGTACAGCTCCGGAGACTTGCAAAATCAATGCCAACACCCATTGAAGATTTTCTCTTGGCTCAAAACCTTACAAAGACACAGGTGTCAATTTTTCCCCATTTAGTTTGTCATCTGTCTATAGCACATAGCTACATGTATTATTGTGTGCATAGGAGAATTTGTGAGGAGTTATTTGCTTTTTATTTAATAAATGTGTACAGTACCAGCCAAACATTTGAACACACCTTCTAATTCAGGACTTTTGACTGATACTGTATATTTCAGTGTCCTAAGTACTGTCTTCAGTATTTCAATATATTTATCCACGATAGTCTTTTGCTAAAACTCTAGTAATGTTTCCAGATCAGTGTGTTTAGGGATTTGTGTGTATATCACAACTTATTAATATTGAATATATTAAATTAGAATGTGTGTTTATTAGATTTAGGGTGACAGGAGTTGAGAAGTTTCATGGTGGATTGGTGGCATCATGTATACACTGATTAAGTATTGAACAAGGCTGCATTTGTGGCACAGATGTTTCCCCCACCATGCAAAACTAATAATAACAATAATGTCCTTATGTGTAAGCATAATTGTTTCTCTATTTTCATTATATTTGTAGGATTATACTAAAGTATCTACAGAACACAACAGTAATGACTGCTGTAAACATAAGATTTGGTTTCATGATTGTGAATATGTTTAATAGCAGTATTAAATATGTGGTTTGATATCAGAGTTTGAGTGGAAACTAGGTGTATTTCAAATGTGGATTGTTGCACTCATATAACCACACCCTTCGAAGTGAAATTATACATAAGGTATTAAATAAAATGTGAACTTTCATCATGCAAGATATCATGACTATTTTGATCTTCTGTGAATTTGTCATGGGGACTCAATAACAGAGCCAAACTGTTTAACATTGTATGAGAAGGTATTAAATCACATATTTTAACATTATACCTTTGCAATTACTTTAATGTAGAAGAAAGACTCGTGTTTTTAATGTAGGAGTAGTTGTGCCAACTGTTCTATTCATGTACTAACAAAAATACAATTGTATGCATCCATATCAAGCCTCAAACATATATCTTACCACGTTGGTGTCAGTTTCAATGCTGTCTTGGACATCACTGGACTGATCGGGAGTAGAGGCGTCACCCTGATTGCAGTTCAGTTTAATGAGAGCTCTACAGCGGTAATGGCAGGTGAACCTACAGCCTGAAAAACACATTTAGATAAGAGATAATGAGAAAGTTCGGTTCAGTTCAGGTGTTTATGTATAACACTGAATACAAATGACATTGCCACATAGAAGTTTTACATAGTAAACACAATTGGTAAAGAATTTAGGCTTATGATTTTTAGCATTTCTCTATAAACTTTATACATCCTTAATAAGCAAGCCTGTGGCGGCAGTGACAAGGAAAAACTCCCTCAGACAACACAAGGAAGAAACCTTAAGAGAAACCAGGCTTAAAAGGGAAAGCCATCCTTTATGGATTTCATCCATTTTTGATATGAAGCACAGATTACTATTATTAAAAACAAGGCTTTATTTTCTGCTACATCATGAGACTATAAAGTATATAACAGAGTACTGTCCCAATGTCTTAGGCACATGCAAAGAAATTCTGTAGAGAAATTCTATAAAGTACCATTAAGTCAACATTTGGTGTGATGACTACTTGCTTTAAAATATAGTAGTCTCTGGTACAGTTTGTGCAGTTTTATAAGGTAATGAGCTGTAACGTTTCCTGAGCATCTTGCAGAGGCAGCACAGGTCGCCTGGAGAGTGTCACACTTGCTACTTTATTTGCATGCAAAATCCGGCAGCCTTCATTAAGTTTTGTCTGAAAGCTGGTCTCTTATGTAATATACAGCTTTTCAACTGAAATAGAATTTGTTTTTTAGTAACATTTAATTCTGTAGTAGAAAACTAATGTTTAGAAATCTAAAACATTGTTGTACTGACTCGACAATGTACAAGTCATAAAGTAAAAAAAACTAGGAAATGTATATACTAAAAAAATAATGTGCCTAAGACTTATGCACAACACTAACTCAAAAACAATATTCTCACAGATTGTTGTTAATGTTGTGTCTTTTAAGTAACTAGGTGTTTTTAGACACAACAAGACTAAACTGGCAATCTGTTTTTTTTGTGTGTTTTTTTTGGATTGTTCAGATGCACGTTCACATAAGACGTAAGGAAATGAAAAAAAAACAATGCATGGTAACACTAGGCAGGTATTCAGATAATAAATAAACATAGTATACAATACCACAAGTGAAAGTATGAAGCTGAAGGAACTTCCTGTCCCAATTTACATATTCTGTCATCTCCTTCTAAATGCATTTCCACAACATTTCAAACCAAGCTTTGTAAAGATCATTGCTAAAATACTGTATTTTTTATAGATTATACTTTAGTAAAATGATAACTCTGGCAAGAGAGCAATTTACATTGTATTTTACAATATACAGCACAGAATAATTCATTAATTAGCTTTTTTTTAAAGACCCTTAATCCTAATAAGGGCTGCGGGGAGGCTGGCGCACATCTCGGCCGACTTGGGGCAAGGGCCGGGTACCTGGACAGCTCGCCAGGCCATTGGAGGACCAATTCTCACACAACCATTCACACTCAAATCTAGGGGTGAATTGGAAACCCACGCAAGCACAGGAAGAACATCACAGAATAAGCCACATGTAACTGGAAGGTGTATAGTGTTACAGTTAAATAAGCAGTTATTAGTTATAAGATTATTTATTAAGTTACCAAGTTATTAGAATTACCATCATGGAGGTTTACAAGTCATGGGGAAGGGGCATAAAATTTGGTAATTAATTAGATGCACAATTACTAAGTTCCCTAGAGGGTCTTTTTGAGTCATCAGATATCAGAAACCATTTATCAGGAAGAGTAAAGACAAGGGTTTTCGATGTAAAAATACTCAGATAATGGTTTTTTTTTTGTCTTTATTTTGCATATAAACAAAGTTAAATAAACATTAAACTCATGGTTACAACTTAACAAATATATATATATATACATATATTTTTTCATGGGTCCTTTGTACTAGTAGTTACTAGTAAATGAAAAAAAAACACTGGTCATAATGACCAAGACTTAGCATGAATAACTCGTCTCTATTTGTCATTATTTTTGTGTCCAGTATCATTCTTAACACGTACAAATTACCTTAACCAATTCATGATTCTTGAATTTTAATATTGCGCATGAATATTTTAACAATTAGTAACATCCAGTCCAACAATTATTCTGTCCATGCCAACTGGGCATCAGCTATTGCATAACCTACTGCATGACCTGACTGGCTCATTGTACTTTGTATGCCATTAGTAGGTACATCACTACAAAAAAAAAAAAAAAAACGAAGCACTTGTGACTCAGGCTAAGCTAACCCCTAACACCAACATATTCATTCTAGTTTTATTTCACACACACAAAAAAACAACACTTAGAATAAACTATTTGATACTAAGGTATATTTTTTTATATTCTAAGGATGTAGATATTTATCGCACCAAACCGTCCTCCTGCAATGTACAGACCTCCAGTCCTCAGCGTCAACTGATGCCAGTGACTAGGGTAAAGCCCATTTTAAGTGGTGTGCTGAACCCAGAAGTTCGGCTAGTGGGTTAGCATACTAAACAGCTCTTCGGTTAAGTAGCTGGGGGCACAAATGGCTGTGTTATTTTTTTGGTTGCATTGTTATTTGTATTGTGACAATGCATCCTTGAGTCAACCACATCAGAAGACCACATGCATGTGTAAGAAATGTGTTATTTAACATTAACAGTAACACATTGTTACTTCCTTTGTTTCATTCACAGGATCTGTTAAAAAGCATGATATGTACTTAGCTAAGTGGACATTACACACTATATGTCCCAACCTAATGCTGGGCCTGATGATATAATATAAAGGCTTTGTTACTGTTCTTGTTTTGTATTCACTTGTATATGAGTCTGGTTTTAATATTTTGACACATATATGTGTGTGTGTGTGTGTGTGTGTGTGTGTGAGTGAGTGTGTGTGTGTGTGTGTGTGTGTGTGTGAAACCAGCTCCAGCATAATACAGATTAAGTAGGAAATTTGGCATACTGATATATTTGTATATATGGAAAAATTATTTAATATGCTTCAAAATGAAGTATAATACATGATTATAGCATGAAATTTGTTACATCACTTTGTATGTTGTTAATCAGGAAACACTAGTATAATAGCAATTACAATTACAGATCCATTTTTCGAATGTCCACATTTGAAACTCACGAGCATCCATAAACTAAATAAATCCAACTTTCGACCAATTAGCACAATCTTTCAAGCGTTTTCCTAGCAATAAGTGAGATCTATTTACACTGAGTCATGCCATGTTTTGAAGATTCTCATTGGTTTACCGCTGTATGATTTGGGGAATCCTTTTGGGATTGTGTAAGTAGGTGGATTATTCTGGTAGTAATTATGGATAATAAGGAAATACCCTGAGCAATCACAAAATCAAGTAGATTTTTCCATTGTTTTACAACAACTTGGACATGGAACCCTTTCTCAAACAAGTATTTTAACATGGATTAATTGCATTTTTGGATGTTTGAACTTGGTTATGTCAAAGATTTGAAGGATGCATTTTTGGTGATATTAGATTTTCAAACAGGTATGGTATTTTCAACTAACTTTGGTCCTTATTCAAAACACTACCTTGTGACTTAATCCACATTTTGCTGGAGAAGGTCATGCACACACACACACACACACACACACACACACACACACACACACACACACACATATATATATATATATATACATG
>JBCNYG010000006.1:16831781-16845898 GCA_039654305.1 Porochilus rendahli | reverse complement strand
CTATGATATTAATTAGTCTCTGTAATTAAAAATGATGGAGTGTGATAAACCAGTATATAGAGCTCTGAGCTATAGTCGGGGCTCAAGCCCCACTTTATCGGGGGCTCAAGCCCCACTGTTACCGGGTTGTCACTGCTGTGCCCCCAGTGCAGCTAACTGGGTTATCAAAGACCAGCCATGTCTCTCAAAAAAAAGTTTTTGCCCTTCGATGGCCTGGCTAGCTGTCCAGATTGTACTCTGCCCTCATCCAGAGTCAGCTGAGATGGGCACTAGTCTCCTCTCGACTCTAATTAGGAATAAACGGTTCAGAAAATCAACAATGAAATGCTCTTTGGGTCCATCTTCATATTTTACTGCTATTGGAATTCATAAATTATAAATTTATATGATATTGTAATATACCATCTATCTGTTATGACATGCTCAGTCACAAATGTGTATGTAAACATTACACAAATGTGTAATAAGGGGCAGTGTGCAGTATGTGTCAGCTAATGTAAGGGATTTCAATTACACTCAAGAAACTATGCACTTAAAGCAAGCATGTATAATCCAGTACTTTTTCTGAACTCTCCCTGAGGTTTAATTTTAATTGATTTATATTTGAACCTTGTACAACAAACCTGACAATTGAATGGATGTTTTTTCTCAGCTGTAAACACACCGTTGCAGATTAAAACTGATTGAACTAGGTTACATTACATTTATTTTTATGATTACTCTTTCAGAAATCACCCATCAAGTTAAAAAAATTGCTCTGGAACAGTAGCAATACTATAATTCCCTCCACATCTAGTTTGGTTCAGGTTGGTGCTAGAGAGATCGTTTTTGGCAGAGATTGGTTCTAGGACCTGTTTCTGTCCACTGCTGAAACAGTAGAATCAATTCTAAAATTGCTGTACCCAAACAACTAAAACAAAACCTGAATGGACGCTTACTGGACACGAAACACTGCGTGTATAGGAAGGCATCATAGCAATGGCTGCCGTTGGTTTCTGTGATAGTTATACCAAGTTCAACTGTTTTTTCTCTGTGTTACTGGTCAGTTACTTTGAATAAATAAAGAAAAGAAACAGAAGTGAAAGGCAAGTTGCAAAGTGTCTGCAAAGTTTTGGAATTGTCTGGAATGAATTATTCCTCACAGAGATCTCTGGTACAAGTGCATTTTTAACCATGTGGCTTACAGCGCCCGGTTTTGCAGAATTGATCCACCTCAGGAACAGGTCTTGGCTGAACTGGTTTTTAACTGCTTTTGGGCCTGATGTGGACAGGAAGATTGATTCATTGTACAATAGTCTGATATCCTAGCTCAGGGGTGTGAAACTCATTTTCACTGAGGGCCACATCGCTAAATTTAAAGGTTACCGAGGGCCGAATAATATCTACTCATGTACTCTAAAAGGGCTTAACAGCAACATGCTAGCTTGTAATCTTTCTTGATTTGCTGTTTACTTGAATTAGGCTGCCACCACAAATGATGATAAATCATTTCATGGTAATAGTAATTGCAAAGAATGTATGGTAATTATATTCTTTGAAAAGCTCTTACGGGCCACATACAATGAGGTGGCGGGCCAGAGTTTGACACTTATGTCCTAGATGTTGAAAATGATATGAGGTAAATATGAATTGACAATATACAGCAGCAATACAAGATATACAACTTGAATAAAAAAATAACAGGATTATAGTTCACATTGTATTGAATTGACAGCTAATATGAAATAAATCCACATTTTACTGTTAATAACAATGTGGCATATAACTGGTAATTAAATCACATTTAACATACAAAGAACAGCATACTTGTTTTAGACATTTGCTATTCACTTATGGGTTTATTTACAATATTTTAAATACAGGCCTACTTTGTGAATGACCAGGTGCTTACTAAAGGAATGCTTTTATGAGTTGACTGTGATTGTTTTGGAACGCTTGCTTTGATGTGGTCTCTGTACACATCATGTAAAGGTGTGGCCTATGATTAATTTCATCCTTCAACATGCTTTCGCTATTTGTTTTCTCCCATTAGCTTCTAACTTTATTTTTAGTTTTGTAAGCACAGGTCAATCTGAAGTGATGCCTTAATACGTCACATTCTAGATATTATAGGTTATCACTACATCTTATAATGTACAAGGTGGTTTCTTAACTGGAAGCATCAGGTGTGATTTACCTACTTGGGTTACAGAAAAACAGATTTCTCTCAAGACAAATTCCTTTTTCTATAGTTCAGACCGGAGACACAAATCAGAGAACATTAGCTGGGATGGGTGTTTATGGGTGTATTTTAGATGTCTTTCTGCACATTCCTAAAGTCTTGTACACTTTGCTGTTTGCAGACATTTCCAGGGCGAGAGCCTGTTATGCTTAAACCACGTCATGGAGAACCACCTGCGAGCATTGCTAACGCTGGAGACACAGGCCTTAAACCAGTCTGACTGGAAACAAGACGAGCTCTTCCACTTCTGCTACAGCCTGATGTTTAGGTATAGTCTATGTTTGTGCTTAATGCTCAAGAAGCCAAAGCGGAAGACATAAAGCTACCGATAATAAACAATTTATACTCACATTTTTACTGCATTATACTGTTTGTAAATAGGAAGCATGCTAAATGTCAGATGAGATTTAAAAGAAACAAGTCACAAAACTGGAGAAGGCCACTTAGGGTTGGATTGCAATACTGGCCCCTGTGAAAGCGACTCCATTTCTTGCTTAGTTTATTTACCTGTGCTTTATATCTGTATTAAATACAGATGCAACATGCACAATATCTGCATAAAAAAACACATGTATGTGTGCTAAATTGAATACAAGACAAATAGAAAAGATCAACCATAAGAAAATCATCAGTAAAGTTGTGCAACTACCTTCTTTTGATTGGAAAAAACAACCAGCTAATTCACTACACAATACTAAAAACTTCTTCAGTTTGTACTGGAAGGGTTCAATGCATGACAGTTTTGCTATCAAAAAACATTCCAACAAGAATATCGTACGAAATAACAATACAATCTATGCGTTTTAGGAAAAGTTTATTGTTTTAGGGGGCAGCAGTAGCCTAATGGTTAGACAAGCGGCTTTGGGACTGTAAGGTTGCTGGTTCGATTCCTGAACCAGCAGGAAAAATGGGTGGCAGTGAGAGAGTGATCTGCACCTTCCCTTCCTCCACCTTCATAGCTGAAGTGCCCTTGAGCAAGGTACCTAAGCCCCAACTGATCTCCTGGCACCAGAGTGTGTGGCTGCCCACTGCCCAGAGTGTGTGCTCACTTGGATGGGCTAAATGCACAGGCAATAGTTTCCTTTGTTGGTCACTATAGTCAGTTTACATTATGCAGATTTGTCAGGTCTGTCTGATTTTATTTATTTTATTTTTATTATCTTTTTATTTTCCCCATGTTTCCTCTTTCTTTTAGGGCTGGATATCTCACACTCTTTGGTGGAGAACAGAACAACAATTGTGCTGATGCTGCTAAAGTTTATACAGAGTACCATGAATTTGATAGTCTCTTGATGAAGATGGCTCGCAGCACTTTAAAATCTGGTCAGTTATACTCAAGTCTGTCTGTTAACCTTAAACACCTTTATGCTGAAAGGAACATGTTCCTGGAACATGAATTCACTGAAAGCTTTTCTGGAATTAATTGTCATCACTATTAACGGCAAACATTACTCATAAATAATTATTGCATGGCAAATTAAGGTGAAGGATGAATATGTTAATTTTGCAAGCAGGCGTGCCGTCAACCCCTGGGATGATGTCATGGAATATAACTGTTTTGTTTTGTTTCCATGGCATCTAAATGAACCCATTATTATTATACGTCCTGCCCTGTTAAGTAATACTGTCACTGACGCCATACAAACCAAATGTTAAGTCTTTTCATTACATCATCTATATTCACATATATTTATTTGTCTGATGCTTTTATTCTAAAGGGCAGAACCCAACAGTGGCAGCTTGGTAGGGCTAGGAATTGGGATTCCGAGTGAGTCACAAACATTGGGATTTCGACTGAGTTTCTGAATAATAGGTCTGCTTTATCCACTGAGTCATCACTACTCAAGATTATGAGAGCGTGTCTGAGCTTGACTCCATCATAAGAAAGCAACTCCACCCACTCCTACATGTTCTAACCCTCAACATTTCCATCCACGCCACTACGTAACAATTGTCTGCGTAGCCTAACCAGACATCACTATATCAGTCATATTATACAATATCTTTTCCCCAGCCACCTCCTCACTTGCACTGTCATTACTGCCTTATTTACTTTGTCTTCATGACAGGACATGTAAGTTTATTGTTTACAGTATGGAGACAGTGTCTAGGCACGTTATTTATGACTCACTCACAGTACTGCTGGCTCTCTCTATCTGTCTTAATCTCTGTAGGGGAGAAGCATACAGCAGGCATGGTGAAGCAGAGGTTGTGGGAATTGCTGGCACTGGCTGGATTGAGGCAGGACTCCAGTTTGTGGCTTCAGAATTACAGACATCATTTGCAGGCAGAGGGCGCTGATGAGGAGACACAACGAAAGGCCATGCTTCTACAGCTCTGGGCCACACAGGTCAGTAAATAGTCTAAATTCCGATCTTAACACTAAATCAGACATAATATCATTCTCCATTTTCAATACTCACAGGTAAAGCCTACGTGTGACATGTTTTGTGTATTTTTGCTGGCCACCAGCTTAATAATATTGTAGATTGACCTGTGATTATCTGTACACGCTTCTGTGATTGTACAGTAAGTAGCCAAATGTAAAAATTATATGCATGACATCCTATGGTGGATCATCATCATATAAAATGTTTGGATTCCCTCAAAACATCTAAATAAACAAAAATCTGAAACATCAGTGCATATAGATTCTTCCCCATTTTTCTCCCTAATTTAGTCATAACCAATTCCCACCCGTCAAGTATTGCGTTCCCTATCATACAACCGCCACCAACCAGGGAGGGGTGCAAGCATGCACATGCCCCCTCCGTGACATGCAATGCCAGCCACCCGCCTTTTTTCGTACTGCTGCGTATGCGTATTTTGGGTAGCCTAACATACTCGGAGGGGAAGAGCTATCCGCCCCCTCGTACGAATGAGCTCACAGATGCCCATGATCGCTGTGAGTGACAGGGAAGTGAGTGTACGCCATCCCTTCCTCCCGTGAGAGCTCAACCAATTAGCTCCCTTGGATTCCCAGTGATGGATAGCTGTGACATCAATCCAGATTTGAATTTGCGATCTCTGGGTTGAGAGTCCCACACCGTGTCAATATGTCTGTAATCTATTTGTCATAATAATACCAAACTGTTGTATATAAAACAACATATAAATATGGCGTTGTAAATAAAATAAATGTATGCTTTTCAATAATTTTAATTCACGCATGACGAGCTTGATTTTCTTGTAAAATGACAGGACATGTAAGATATTCCTTAAATATTTTCCCGGAACATGCTGCAACAGATTTAACACTATATACTTAAAAAATTCATAATTTTAATATAAACAAAGCATGGTGGTGTACTGGTTAGTACATCCTCCTCACAGTAAGAAGGTCCTATCTTTAAGCTCTGTGCCAGGCTCAGGCGTTTCTGTGTGGAGTTTGCATTTTTTCCCTGTGCTTGCATAGGTTCCCTCCGAGTACTCCGGTTCAGAGACATGCACATTAGGCTAATCAGCTGTTCCAAATTGCCTCTTTGTGGGGGAATGTGTCTGTGAGTGATCATTTGTTTGGTTGACCTTGCCATGGACTGGCAAGCTCTTCAAGGTGTATCCCATATTTGCCCAGAGTCAGCTGGGATAGGCTTTAGCTATCCTGAGACCCCAAACAAGATAAGTGGTATGGATTAAGAGATAATATGAGAACTTTGGTATACACTACATGGGAATGGTGTAATGGTTTGCTATCTCGGGGATAAATAACAATTATTTGCCACAGGCTTGGTGGATATCGCTGAATAATACCTGAGATGTTCATCTAAATTTACTATGAATTCACTTTGTGGTGACACCCAGAATACACATACAACTCTATTTTTAAAGTAATCCATTCATAATAAATAAATACGCACACACACAAACACACACACCCATACCCATTCTTTCACACACTGTTATGATACAGTTGAACTTAATCTGTCATGGCACATAATTTACAATGTGTATTATTAGGTCTGAACTATAATTGTACTGTATAAATATTACGCAAATGATGCCGGAGTCATTTTATGCCTTTTTACAGGCCAACTGATGCGTGTAAGCCCTTTGTTTGCCTGAATGCTGTAGTCCATTCTTCTCATTCCACTAATGTTCGTAAAAACACACTGTAATTTAAGCCTCTCCGGAGTGAGTGAAGCTGTCAGAGTTGTTATGCCAAAGGAATGATTAAGCCGAATTCATCAATCACGCATGACACCTGGATTGAACCAAAAAAAATTAAAATGATGACAAGACTCGTAAACCTGAGTGCTCTGCAGAACAACTGGAAGACTAAATGGGGCCCAAATACTACCAGCAAACCAAGGAGAGAAAAAAGTAGTAGGATTGGCTTTGGCAAACTGAACTCTGAAACTCACCTTAAGTGAAGTGGATATTACCCGCTTACAATTATTTGTTCCTCACCATCAGTCCCAGGTGTCTGTAGATATAAAGATTTATATAGCTTATTTCTACCTCCCTTTCTGAGAACAAATGAAGAAAGATGAGCTGAATATAGTTATTTGTCCAGTGAGAACCAAACTGATTCATCCTGTCGCTCTTGACTTTTTGCAGTGCGAGAGCATGGTAGAAATGAGCTACATAAATCCGAACAGGAAATTGCTATGTCATCTAGCCAGAGGAGTACATTGCTGAACAATATTTCTTTATTTTTTTTTTAATTCATGGAATGTCCATCTGCTTATGCACCTTATGAAATTAAATATTTGGTAGCATATGATGATGTATTTGAAATCTTAATCTGTATAGTCTGTTCATTTCATAAGTTATTGGGTTTTGGATTAGTTTATTTTCAGTAGTGTAACATCGATTTTTATCTGTAACCAACAATTTAATTTATTTATTTTCGAAGCTGCTTAATCCTAATTAGGGTCATGGGGGATGGCGCAGACTCTGGACAAAGGTGGGGTACACCCTAAATAGCTCGCCAGGCCATTGCAGAGACAATACACATACAAACATTCACACTCTTAGCCAGGGGTGATTTGGAACCACCAATCCGCCTACTGTGCATGTTTTTGGACTGTGGGAGGAAACCGAAGTACCTTCCTCATGGAAGAGGAAATCCATGCAAGCACATGGAGAGCATGCAAACTCCACACAGAAACGCCCCGAGTTTGGGGATCGAACCCAGGACCTTCTTGCTGTGAGGGGAACGTGCTAACCACTGCTTCACCATGCTGCCCAACATACAACCAACAATTCTTAACAGCATTTAAAAGGAATATTTTCATACTTTTACTGAAATGTATTTATTATTCCACCACTGGTTCTGTCGCATGATTGAAAAGAGTTTTCTCATGTATACATAAACATTTTTGTTTTATTTCTCTTTAATGTATTGTACAAATCTTCCTTTTAAAGTCTGCTTGAATTTATTGTCAGCTCATGCTCCATTCATCCAAGTGCTAGTAAAAATGTGCTGGCCGTAGTTATACGCCATAATTTTAACATTCTGTCCTTCATTTGCTCCCAGTGGACCTCCTTTTATAGTAAGCACTTTGACACTGGAGCTGTGAGGCTAACCAGATTTGAGCACTACTGTAGATCATCCCCATTGTCCGAGAACACATTCTTTTCTTGGCTCCACTTATTGCTCTAGCTAATATATGGCATTCTGTGCTTATCAGTATGTAAGCTTCCACTGTTAAAACAAATAGTCTTGAGTCTTACGTAATATACCCATAAACCTCAGGGCTGAGGAGGAGATAGGCCAGAATGAATTCATAAAAAAGTGTTCGTGATAGTTATATACTGAAAAACTCAGGAAGAAGAGCTGTAATGGTGCATACTGTTGTCTTTGTTCAGGGTAATGTAGGCCCTGCTGCATTCTGGCTCCTGGTGTTTTTGCTGACCCACTCTGAGGCCATGAGGGCAGTGAGAAAGGAGTTTAGGAATCTCACGGTGTCTGGAACCAACACACTTGAATCCCAGGAAGAGACACCTGTATTTGGTAAGTTAAATACTCATCTCATACTCTCGTACTCGTCTACTTGTGAAGAGTTCTACTTGTCTTTTTCTTAAAGAAAGTAAATCACATAAGGTACCTGTTAACATATCTAGCATTCTCTACCATGGTGTCTCACTTCCATTGATTTGAAGCACTTGGTTTCTAAAATTACTGAAAGAAGGAATCTGTGATGCATTAAGAAATGTGACACTTTTCTAACTGTGACGATACCACTTCGTCATATCGCCCACTCTACACAGTATAATCGTGTCCGCAGGAGATTAACCTAAGGCACAGATTTAGCCTGCTCAGAAAAGAATTGTGCAAAAGCGTCTTCAAGCTCTGACTCATGTAACACCAAAGGTTGAAGCAGGTTAACACTAGAAACTAGTCCATTCACAAGTCTACTTTCAGTGTGTGTGTGTGTTTTTATTTTGTAAAAAAGTATGTTGTAGCATCTAACAAAGAGAATTTTACAATACATTATTGGCACAGGATTTGTCATTAATTTCTGATCCTGCTTTTTAAATGTTAATTTAGACAGTGCACTGGAGGAGACTCTTCGCCTGACTGCTGCCCCTTTCATCACTCGGGAGGTCCTGCAGGACAAAACACTGCGCATGGCTGACAGACAGGAATACGATCTAAGGAAGGGAGACCGTGTTTGTCTGTTTCCTTTTCTCAGTCCACAGATGGACCCAGAAATACATCACGAACCTGAGGTACACAAAGAATCATAAATATTAATGTGCATTTTTTTTCCCATGTAGCACTTCATAAATATATCCATACCAGTAAGACTATTGTATACAAAACTATTATATACAAAACTGCAACAAGACAATTTGTTGCAATGACTATGGAAATGGATCATGTTATCATATTGTGTCTGGTAGCATTATTCTGGTCTTCAGTAGTATTGTGAGTTTTCTGAAGGAAAAGACAGTATCCTTACTTTCTCTCATACAACAAAACACACATACAAACACAGTGTGTGATTTTACACTTACATTGGATTACCTCTCAGAAAGGTTTAACCCAGGACATGTGCCAGCCATAGGATTAAGGTGCAGTGATAATAGAAAGGAGCTAATTGGCGGAAAAGCCTAGTTAAATGTCTGCGTCATGGCTGTTATTACCCTAAAAAAGTTATCAGTTCGAAAAATCTTACCTGATGTCACAAATAAGACAATGCACTGAAAACCTGATTGCAGGGCTGATTGAATGAACATGGCTCATTCTATAAAAAGCTGGCCTCTCACATGATCAGTGAGAACATTTGTGTGTGTGTGTGTGTGTGTGTTAGTGTGAGAAGGAGTGAAAATCTTGTCACTTATGTGTTTCTCCTCTGCTGTTTTGCTTACAGAAATTCAAGTATGACAGGTTTCTTAAAGCAGATGGAACACTAAAAAAAGACTTCTCTAAAGGTGGAAGGAGGCTGAAGTATTACACCATGCCTTGGGGAGCAGGGACCAACTCGTGTGTGGGAAAGCCATTTGCAATCCAGTCCATAAAACAGTAAGTATCCTCTGAGACAAAATGCATTTCTTAAAGGACTGCAAACACCCTTGTCACCTACTAAACCTACAGGGAGGGCAACAGAAATTAAACACACACACCCACACACACTGAGAGGAAAAGAGTGATCATTAATTTACATGTTATATAAAGAGGCTAATCCAGCAGTTGCACGTGCCGAGGAACAAAAAATAGAAAGTTATAATTTTATTCAGCCCAGGTAATGATAATTTGTAGGTTTGTTTTTTACAGATTATCTACAAGACCTACAAGTTATCATTAACATCATTACCTGGGCAGTGCTGAATAAAAAAGAACTTTCCTGATTTTTTTTTTTTTTTTTTGTTCCTATTCACCCCTTTGTTCCTATTCTACTCATTTTACGGTATTTAAAGAGAAATTAAACATTCCCAGTGTTGGCAAACATGTACCTACATAAAGATATGAACATGCGTAGTTGTTATACCCTTTCTATATACTGTTCTGTCTTTCTGTTATGTCCAGGTTTGTGTTTCTGGTTCTGTTTCATCTGGACATTGAGCTGCTTGACGCAAAAGCTCAGGTACCTGCAGTGGATGTCAGTCGCTATGGTTTTGGAATGCTACAGCCGAAGGAGGACCTTCTAATCCGATACAAACGCAGAGAACATCAGTATTTTTTCCAGTAACCACCAACCTTTTTCTGTACATATTTATTTGAAAACTTTATATAATATTATTTTTTTTTATATATATGAATGTACATAATTATGTATATATTGTTGATGTTTCTAAAAACAAGAATTTGAACAATTGATTTATAAAATGTGAAAATATCTACGCGTCGCTCATTTACAGAATTTCAAATCATGTGGAGTATTTCCTATTGCTGACCACATTGTATTTATAATTATTGTGTCTGATCCTATTGTTATACCATACAGTATTGTGGTACATCATACCTTATACTGTATAGTAACCGTATGTGCAGCATATAAGGTTGATGACAGCCCACAGAGCTGATGGTTCTAATACTTGTACTGCTTCACTACAGTCTGTCACTGTGCCCTTGTAGGCACTAATCCTAAAGCTCTACTAAATAAGAACAGGACATTTACTCACTGACAGGATTCATTCTATATCTGTTCATATAGATATTAATACTAATTTTAGACTTACATGTACATATTTATATAAAAAGATTGTTGTAGATTTCCATATGTGTATTGTGTGTATGTATATACATATTTATTTACAATTTTTTCTTATTGAGACATTTATATATATTTTATAATATCTTTACATGGTATGGAACAACTGTGTGCACACAATTTCCTCTGGGATCAATAAAGTATTCTAATTATGACATGAGGATTCACTAGTTAGGAGGGTTAGGCTCTTGTCATGATATTTGCTGTCATATGAGAATTGTTATTAAAAGGTTATACCAAGGTAAACCAAAAATATTTCACACAAGAAAATGATGAAAGATGAATGCTGATCAAAATCGTGCATTAAGCATGACGCAGGGTACACCCTGAACTGGTCACCAGTCTCTTGCAGGGCTAATACAAAACACAAACAACCATTCACACTCATTTTCCCACGTATGGGTAATTCAAAGTAGCCTAATGTGCAGGTGTTTCGACTGTAGCGAAAAAACAGTGTACCTTTAGGAACCCGACACATGCATAGGGAGAACATACAACGTACAAACTTCAGACAGAAAGGACCATAGCCAAGATTCAAACCCCAACCCTTCTTGCTGTGAAGCAACAGATTATCCATTTGTATTATTTATTCATTTTCTGAACTGTTTAATATTAATTAGGGTTGTGAAGAGGCTGGCGCCCATCTTAGACGACTCTGGGCGAGGGCAGAGTACACCCTGGACAGCTCGTCAGGCAATCAGAGGGCAGAAACACACTGACAATAACTCAAAGGTCTACTCTTTATAGACAACAGCAATGGTTCTTTGACATGCCTTTCATCACAGACAGTGAGAGACATGGCTGGCCTTTGCTGCTCCTAGCCATAGCTGCACTGGGGGGACAGGAGTGATAAATTGGTGATAGTGGGGCCTAAACCCACGACCTTCAGATCAGAAATCCAGCACCCTACCACAAGGCCACCACTGCCCCATTTATATTATTATATATTAAAAGTTTTTTTCACCCTTATTTCAGCACATTCAAACACATGTCGTTAAAACTGTGTGCCAAAATGTATGAATCACTCAGTGTTGGACTATTACTGGCTGAAATTATGCTCTCTGTTAGCATTACTTCATTGTCCAGATGGAAGAGAACCGGCCAGTGCAGAAAGACAGAATGACTTATATAAAAACCCGTCATGTTTTCCATGGTTCTCTTTAAAATGTTTGACTTGAGTGCAAATATGAAAGTGTAAACATGTACATGTTTACCTACAACGGGAAGGTTACCAATCTCTATTAAATTGCCATTACATGTGCAACAGCTGGATTGGCCTTTACTTTAACCCCACAGCCATCAGGCTGTTGAGGTATTGTCATGGCCTGTGTCTGTGTTTGTGTCCACATTTACAATTTGCCTGGTTGATTTCTCAAGAACTGCTGTGTAGAACATCCTAAAATTCTGCATGTGTGTCCCTTTAGGTATGTAGATGTTCAAGGGCACATCAATATGTCCAAGTGACCTTTGACCTCATTACAATGTACTTGACCTTATCAATTTTATTGAGGGTATTTGTCAAGAACTGCATGGCAGCTGAAGGGTTTCACCATCTCTGATGACTATTTTTGCTATCAAATTGTTTAATCAAGTATCTTTTCTCCCTGTAGTATACTTTCATAAGCTTGTAGTGTAAAGTTTTAGTACATCAATGGCCCTTAAGGTTCAGTCACTATTATTTTAAACCTAAAGAAATACATACTAAGAAGCATCAGTGATATGATGCTATATGAAAAATTCTATTCTAAAGAAAAAGATTATAATATTACATAAAAATCTTTACTTTTTGGGGCAGTGGTGCCCTGTGGTCAAGTGCTGGCTTACTGATCTGAAGGTCGGGGATTTAAGACCAACAATCACCAAGTGCCAAGCAGCTAACTGGGTTATCAAAAGCCAGCTATTATTTTTTTTTACCCCATAGCTTTATTTAAACTCATAGCTGGGTGCATGTGTGTCATTGTTGTGGGGAAGGAATTGCAACAGGATGGACTATGGGAAGAAGGGAAGACATTGGAAACAGTGTGAAGATCAGGGCTATGTTCTACCTTTTGTTCAAATATTATGGCAGACCAAGTGCACCACTTTATGGCAACAGTGTTCCTAAAGCCGGTAGCCTCTTTCAGCATGATAATGTGTCCTGTTATACTGCAAAAAATCATCAGGAATCATTTGAAGAAAATTGGCCTCAAATTTCCCATTTCTGTTAGATGTGCTGGGCAAACATGCCGAAACCATGGAGGCCTGACCATGCAACATACAGGAATTGTTTGATGCCAGATACCCCAACACACTCTCAGAGGTCATATAGAGTTCATGCCTCGAAGAGTCAGACATTTATGTGGCACAGATATGAACTACACATTAATATGCAGGTGGTTTTAATGTTATGGCTGATCGGAGTATATCCGAAGCAAGATTTATTTGATGTACAGCACAATTCTATCAACGAGTCCAAAATTCTCACTTGCTTCCTGGTGGTGTGGCTCAAAACAGAGCAGAAAAAAGCAGAGAGAGAGAGAGAGAGAGAGGGGAGAGGGGAGAGGGTGTGTGTTTTGTGTTGCTGTAGCCCTCCGCCTCTCTGCAGATGTAACAGAGCGGAAGCTGCTGCCGTCACGCGCGTGCGGTCTTGATTAGCAGGTGGGAAAAGGGCTCGCGCGAATGTTTCGTAACGCAAACTACTTGTTGATGTGCGGCGTTTATGGGAATCAGGTCCGAATGGAGAAGCGAGTTAGAGGCAGAGGTTTATATGCTCGAGCATGCCATGGAGGAGAGGATGCTCCAGAAACCGAGGGGAAAGCAGAGGAATAACTGAGAGAGAGAGAGAGAGAGAGAGAGAGAGCACAGCCTCCTTCTCCTGCCTGACGACGGACTGAAGCTTTTCCGCTCCCACCTTCAATCTGTCCGAGTGAGTCGCCCTTGGCACTGTCACATCTCACAATAAAATATAATTTATAGTTTTTTTTACTTTCATTAAGATAGGGTATAGCTCTGATCATTTTATATACTATTTTCTTTGTTACATTTGTACTCATATCAACAGACGCTAATATAGACCAACACTTTGCTTTCGAACACATGGGAGATTACGCATGGTCTAATACTCTTCTTACTGGACCTTAGAACGGCTGTGCTTAGTTTTAACTATTTTAAATCACAAGTAGCTTAGTTTTGTGCAGTTTATTTACAAAGATACATGTCTGAGAACTTTAAGCAGAAACAAGATGATTTAATGATAT